>CAKNXH010001190.1:264673-333677 GCA_932178445.1 Andricus quercusramuli
CCCCGGTGCTTCGTGACTTTGTTCACAGAAGCTAATTAATTGAATAAGAGATAGTTTTTATAACTACTTTTTTGATTTTTCAAATTAATAATTGAACCGCTGGCGATCAAAAGGGGATACGCCCGAAACGCCGTCGTTTTAGTTGGCCCCTGGGTCATATTTTTTTTCAGGTCAAATTTTAATTTGTTAATAACATATCCCAATAGGAAATTTTATTGCGCATATTTTTAGTCCTATAAATAAATGTGATAACTTTATTAGTTTTCGAAATAATCAAGAAAATGTTATTTTTTTCTGGAATCGCAAAATACGAATTTTTTGTCTTCAACTCGCCACAAGTTCTACAATAATAGGAATTTTGTGATAAAAATTTCAGAAAGTATGCACCATCATATAACGAAACTAACCTGACTTGTAGAATTTCAATTAATTGTCACTAAAAATTTATAACGATTTTTATTCTTCTCATTGCGTAAATTAGATATTGAAAGTTTCAAACGCTTCGGGAGTCGAACGAATTTTCAGAAAATTAAAATTAACGGTCACCTAAACTTTTTTTAGGATTCAAGGAAGTTTTTTGGAAAATATCAGGCAATTATGTTGTATAGTTTTAAAGCCACAATTGATATAAGATCTCAGCACCGACCCGGACGCGTGCTAGCTCGTCCTGCAATATCAACGTATGTATAACAGCGGGCGATTGGGAGGTCAAGCCGGCTATCAAAATAATAATGAAGACATTATCATTTACATTTGTTTATTATTTTTCAATAACAAATTATAAAAATTAAAACTTACTTTTCTTTTACACCGTCCTTTATAGTTTTAGATTTAGTAATATATTCCTTCCCCTACAATATAACATAAGTTTTGTAAACTTTTTGATTAAAAGAAACATCTAATCATTGAATGTTCTCCATTAATTTCGTGATAATTTGATATTTAAAACTTTTTACATTTTCAGTAGTAGAATTCAATGTAAAAGATTATATTAGACTCTTTAAACTAGTTTTAAAATACAAGATTTTTTAGAAAAAGCTATTAAGAAATCAAATAAAAAATAATAATAGGATATTAAAATTATCAGAAAAGTTAATTTTTAATTTTCTCTAATACTTTTAAGTAGTGCCTTATTTCAGGAACATTTTTTCTTATTCTTCAACCAATTTTCTTCACACCTATTTCTTTTCCTGCCTCGACCCATATTTAGGTTCTTTTTATTTTAAGTAAACTTAAACTATCCTAAACAGAATATTATATGCTAACACTTTTTTACAATAATGCTTCTGTGCATTATGTTCTTTATGAGAGAATCAAAATAAACATATGCTTTTTTGTTTTGGTGTCCGGCTTAACCTTCCAATCGTCGGCTGTTATATAGACGTTGATATTGCAGGACGAGCTAGCACGCGTACGGGACAGCGCTGAGATCTTAAATCAATTGTCACTTTAAAACTATAAAACATAATTGCCTGATATTTTCCAAAAAACTTCCTTGAATCCTAACAAAAGTTTAGGTGACCGTTAATTTTAATTTTCTGAAAATTCGTTCGACTCCCGAAGCGTTTGAAACTTTGAATATCTAATTTACGCAATGAGAAGAATAAAAATCGTTATAAATTTTTAGTGAGAATCAATTGAAATTCTATAAATACTGTTAGTTTCGTTATATGATGGTGCACATTTTCTGAAATTTTTATCACAAAATTCCTATTATTGTAGAACTTGTGGCGAGTTGAAGACAAAAAATTCGTATTTTGCGATTCCAGAAAAAAGTAACATTTTCTTGATTATTTCGAAAACTAATAAAGTTATCACATTTATTTATAGGACTAAAAATATGCGCAATAAAATTTCCTATTGGGATATGTTATTAAAAAATTAAAATTTGAACTGAAAAAAAATATGACCCAGGGGCCAACTAAAACGACGGCGTTTCGGGCGTATCCCCTTTTGATCGCCAGCGGTTCAATTATGAATCACTCCCGAAATAATGGATATTTTAAAATGTTCTGCGGCTCATTTTAAAAATGAATTTATTTAAAATATCCGTGACGCATGAATAAAAGTTGTATTCTCTGGATTCTGTCAGTCTGAACGTATTTAATGAATTATACATGATTCTCACATTCATAATTTGTAATAAGACTTTGGCTGCAACCAGGGAAAGATTAGGAAACATTTTTTTGAGTCATTGCAAATATTCTAAATGAAAAAGGAACATTTTGACTGTTTTGCCAATATCTTCTTGCAAATTTAAAAAAGCACTTGATTCTGAGATTATTGAGCGCAGAACTGAGTCATCTTTCATGATATTTTGCGAGGAAAAACTGTGATTGAAACGCCTAATAACTACAGTCATGAATTGGAATTAAAATTTTGTTTCCATTTGTTTTTAAAAACAGTTCTAACATTTAAACAACTGGGGACTTGACGATCACATTCTCATTGCGACAATCGCGCTCGACAATTAGGTTATAAGGTATGTTCTACAATATAATGTTAATAACAAAATGTGTGTTTTTTCAGTTCGCTCAAAGTTCTGCTCTAAATAACTCTAGAAAAATTTCTAGTCAGTTCGAAAAAGATATTGAAAATCATTCCTAAAAGACACATGTCTTCAAATTTCAACTTCCGGTCTCCTAATGGGAAGTGACTAGGTGTTTTCGAAAGATTTTCGCACGATATTTCGAAAATTAATCGAGGTACGGATTTGACCGTGTAAAATTCTTTTTTCTCACCAAAAATCCTATTAAAATCCACATCAACAAATGCCTCCTCCTGGATATCATAATCTCCCTAGTTTATTGTCTATTATAGTACTATGGTATACACTCAATGTAATATTGTAGTACTATGTGGTATTATCATTCTAATGTTATTTCACTATGTGCTACTATCATTGTACTATTATAGTACTATGTGGTATCCTTTGTAATATAATTGTACTGTCTGACACTATCAGTTTTCTATTACAGAACTGTGTGGTACTATCATTGTAATATTATAGTACTATGTGGTATTATTTTAAAAAATTATTGTATAATACGATACTATCAGTGTACTATTACAGAACTATGTGGTATTATTTGTAATATAATTGTACTATATGTTACTATCAGTTTTCTATTACAGAACTATGTGGTACTATCATTATAATATTATATTAATATATTGAAGTATTATTATGATACTATCAGATGCTACTGTACTACCTAGTACTATATCCATTATGTATAGTAATATCATAGAATTTTTAAAAATAGTACAGTACTATTCAAGACTATTATAGTAATATTTGTTGATATTTTGTTCTATCTTTCAATACCTGTGATTGTTGTAGTACAGTACTGAATAGTACTCCAATGATACCAATTATTACAGCGTTCTAGACGTAACTTTTAATAAAACGTGACGTTTGCATTCCATTTTTATTTTGATCCCCCGTCTCCTTACAGCATCCCCCAAAAGCCACCCTCAAAACGATAATAAAATATTTTGTGGTATATTGGTCATAAATATTACTTTTTGTAGTTTCATTTTACGAATAAGTTGTAATGGTCTAATTAAAAAGTTTAGTGTCTTTTTGCATTATTGATTGTTTAACCAATTCTTTTCTCGTATTATATCGCAAATTATCTGTACCCTCAAAACAAGTTAAACTAATTAGACGTAATATAAAAAATCAATAGGGTCGATTAAATTTGTTTTTATTTGTTTAAACAATTTTTTTTGTTCAAATGTAACTTTTGACTAAAGTAAGAATAAATTTGTTTACACATTTCTTAAGGAAATATCAGAATTCTGGAATCTCTAGTATTTTTACCGCTTACCCATAATTGTTTTAAAAATTTCCATTCGTTTAAGAATATTGCCTCCCGGCAAAATATGCCGGGTGTTACTTTTCTCCTCCGAAATATTTTTTCGTCAACGTAATTTATTTGTCGGCGGGATTCTAATAAGGAATTCCAAAGAATTCATCATTATTGAATCATGTATTAGTTGATATTTCAAACAAACAATTGCATTTTTAACCAAAAAAGATCAATTTTCAACCAAGAAGATTAAATTTCTACCAAGGAAGACAAATTTTTAACAAAACACATGAATTTTCAATCAAAAAGTTGAACTTTCAACTAAAAAGAAATTTTGTATTTTAAGTAGTTTACCGTGTTTCAGCCCCCTCTACAGGTACCGAAACTCGAATTTTTAATAGGTTTCCTATGAAAAATAATATTGGCATTACTCGGAATGTAACGTACTATTTTTTTCGAGTTTTCACACATATCGTCCGGAAATTTTTTCGAATACACACAAATAATA
Source organism: Andricus quercusramuli (assembly GCA_932178445.1). Taxonomy (NCBI): domain Eukaryota; kingdom Metazoa; phylum Arthropoda; class Insecta; order Hymenoptera; family Cynipidae; genus Andricus; species Andricus quercusramuli. The sequence goes on from CAKNXH010001190.1 coordinate 268,997, forward strand.
AGCCCATTTTTTAATGATATTTAGAGGTGGCGCAAGCCCCATGAAATTTAACACGTATTTCCTATAAGAAAAAAATACGTTTTTGTAAATTTCATTCGGAATCGTCAATATCAGCTGAATCGAGTTGAAACTCGAGATATCTCTTCACAAATAGTCATAGAATGCGAATAAAAAAACTACTCTTCAAATTTCACCCCCATAAGTCTGTTTTATAGGGTCCCAAAAAGACCATAAATTAAAAAATTGGATTTGCGAGTTTTTGCCGCTAATTATGACTTTTTTGCATTTAAAAAATTGCAAATTGTATCTAAAACATAGAATATTATTTTTCACTAATAACTAGATGTAAAGTGAATTGTTTGAACAATTTATTAGTGTTCTTAACAATTTTCTCTTAGAATGGAGATACAAAGTCGCGGTTTTTTCAAAAAAAATTTATTTTTTGTTCAATTTTCAATTAGAGTAAGGTATCATCTTACTCATTGTTGCTACTAATATTCTCTTAAATAAATGCTACACAATTGCATTTTTTTAATGCATTTTCACTTTTTGTTCAGTTTTCCATATAAGAGTGAGTTAAATAATCATTTAATTTTAACAAAAGTAATTGTTCAATTGCTAGAAAATTGCGGGTTTTCCTGAAAATTTCAACCTTCAGTCTGCTTTTCACTTGGAGTGAGTTAATAATTAATTCAATTAGGCAAAAATAATTTTCAAAACTAAATGTTATTATTTATAACTATCTTATTCTTTATTAATGCTAGATAGTTGCGGTTTCTTCTGAAATTTTTAACTTTTCACCGACTTTTTACTTAGTAAAGTTATAAATAATACAAGTTAACAAACATAGTTGTTTACAAAATTTATTATTGTTTGTAAATATCTTCTCTTAGATAAGTGCTAGAAAGTTGCGGTTTTTTCTGAACTCTTGAACTTTTTGTCCACTTTTTGCTTCGTGAAGTAATAATTTATGCAAATTAAAAAATATGCTTATTTAAACAATTGATTATTGTTCATAACTATCTTCTCTTAGAGTAATGCTAGAAGGCAGCTTTTTTCTGCAATTTTTAGTTTTACTTTGACTTTTAAGTTATGAAGAAATAATAAAAGTGAACCTCACCAAGAAGCATTTTTTAAATATTATTGTATTTTTTTAGGTGAATTATTTTTTCTCTTTCCCTAATGTTTGAAAAAATTAATTTAAACAAGCTAACTATCTTACGCAAGAAAAAAAATAGAATAATTAGGAGTAGGTGGGTGAACTGGGTCTTTAAATGACGTGTAAAAATTTTGTTTTGAATTGCAACAAGAAGTTTATTGCAAACCGTGAAAGAAAAATTTGGAATTGCACATATTTTTAAATCAGTCTTCCCTTCAGCAAAATATATTCACGGAAAAGAGATCGTTTAAAGTATGTTTCTAATATTTATTTATTATTTGTTCATAACTAAAAAGGCAAGACATAGTTAAATATTTCAGAAAAACGCGAATTTCCAGCACTTATCTAGAAGATGATAGTTATGAACAATAATAATTTGTTTGAACAAGTATATTCACTCAATTTGATTAATTATTAAGTCACATCAAGTGAAAAATAGACAAATAGTTGAAAGTTTTAGAAAAAAACCGCAACTATCTAATATTAATATAGAAGAAGGTAGCTATAAACAAAAATAATTTGTTTGAACAATTATTATTATTAAATTAAATATTAACTTACTTCGAGTGAAAAGTGTAAAAAATGGAAAATTTCAGAAAAAAACGCAATTTCTGGCATTATTCAAAGATAACATTATTAACAATGATAATGAATTGTTTACAAAATTATTTTTGTTGACATTTATGAACTTTTACCTCACTCTACTTGAAAATCAGACTAAAAGCGGAAAATTCTTGAAAAAACCCGCGGCTTTCTATTTCTATTTTAGGAGAACAGTGCTAAAAACAATAATACATTGTTTAAGCTATTTATTATAATCTAGTTAGAGCAAAAAGCTCGCAGAACCCATTTTTTTACTTATGAGGTTTTTTAGGACCCTATCAAACAGACTTACGGGGGTGATATTTGAAAGGTAATATTTTATTCGTATTCTATGGCTATTTGTGAAGAGAAATGTTGAGTTTCAACTCGGTTTATCTCATGTTGACGATTCTAAATCAAATTTACAAAAACGTATTTTTTTCTTATGGGAAATTCGTGTTAAAATTCATGGTGCTTGCGCGCCACCTCTAAATATCTTTTTTTTTCAAACAAAAAAAATTATTTATTTTTGTGTGAATTCGAACAAATTTCCGGGCGATATATGAAAATTTGAAGAAAAAACCGCCCTAATGTACCTATTCATTAATGAATAGTGTACCAGATAGAACATAAATTATTATTACTACATATAGGAATATTATCGAATACCACAATAGTATTTAATGTGAAAAATAAAATTGCACATTATTTTTCATCTTAATAAATGTAGAAATAAAGAGTATTATACCTGTCTGAATGGCAATTTTTAACTATTATACACTGATATACTATAAAAGCAAATCTAATTAGAAATAAAATCTGTAAGTGTTGCGCAATTTTTTGAAGTTATTAATTAATATAAATTAATATTTCTGATTCATCTTTTGAGATATTTTTTATTAGATTATTGCTACTTTTAGTGTGATATCAATCAGACACACTTTGAACGTTCTAGTTACATTTCACCAAAGACTAGATCGTCAACATTCGAGGAAAAAAACATCGACTTTCATTTTATCAGAGTTTCCGATTAACGGAAAATCTTCTTTGCTCTTTATCGATTTTTTCAATCACTGTTTATACAACACTTTGATCGAGGTTCTTGCCATTCATTTCTTTGAGGGGCCTTTGGTCTCCGTGTAAATTATACAATAAAAAATTATTCAGGAAGTAAATATCCGGTCTTTTTAGGTAACTTTATTCCAGTCTCTATCTGGCTTTATTATCTATATTTTTGTCAATCTTTTTCAGAGGCTTTTTTATATGAAAATTAAGAATGTATAAAAACTTTTATTACAATTGTACAGGGTTCGTAAATTAATCATTGTCTTTAATTAGACATTTTTAATTAAATACAATACAAAAACGGTACTAAAAAAGTCCTCGTTATGATTTTTATGGTACTCAATAGTTATGCATTAATAATATAACAGTACTGATCGGTAATAAAAGAATTTTTAATACTACAATCATTAATATTGAGTAAATAGTACAAAATGGTACAGTAGGAGAGAGTGAATAGTACGTACTTTCTCGCTCATAATAGAAATAATAATTGATTCAATTTATATTGTTTAAGAATTTCGTACGAGAAGAATGAACAAATTAATTGTTTTTTAATTATCATAGTGTGTATTAATTTAATTACCACTAAGGAAAAATGATCATTATCCAGTAAGTACTATTTCCATCTATTACCTAATATTACAAGTTAGCACTATAGTATCGCATTTACTTCAATAGTACCAGACAGTAGTGAATATTTTTGATTTGATCAAAGTTGTTGAAAAAATAAATATTTTAATTTTAATCAACTTTCAATTAGTTCATAATAGTACATTAAACTTTGTTTTTATTTTCCTTATTATAGAAATTCTTATTGTTAGTGTTATACTTGATTTTTTTCTGATTTATTTTTTTTTACTGTTCGATTTCTTTCATTTGTCTCAAAAAGAATGTTTTAGCCGACAATCCTTTTCTAATAAACTTCATCGATACTTTCAGCCAAATAATTGTGTTTATCATGCTGTTTATGTATATAAAAATGATATTCACTTATTTTCTTTGAGTGACCATGAAATAGTAACCTAATACCCTATTTTCTCGAGAAAATGAGGAAATTAAATTTCAAGAACTCAAAATTCCAAAGGCCTCCGATTCACAATTAAATTCACAATTAAATAATTATAAATGAAGACAAGGTCTTGAATGTATTTGGAGGCAAGGTTTTACAGAATAAATGATTTATTCTAAGGTGCTCTAATAATTATTAAAATTATACCATCATAAAATTATTACAGGTCTTACTATTATTTTTAAACTTTTAAATTTAAATTAATCCTTATATATAAAGTAAACATAATAATAATTATATCCATTAAAATTTTTTTTATTAATCATTGTATTAAATTAAATTATTAAATTTAAAAAAATGATTAAATGTATTAAATTAAATTATCAGTTAAATTATTTTCAGAAATTTGACATAATTCATTTTTCCGGTTGAATTTGTAATTCTTCAAGACATTCAAATTTTTCTCTGAAGGTATTGAGACGAACTTAAAATAATGAAAAATTAGGTTCAAATTAATATCATCGCTGATTTAAAAAATAAGGATGTTCTTAGGATTTACCAGGCCGAGAACCGTTTCCAAGGCTTACAATTACTCGCATTCCTGCATTTTATTATCAACACACGTGTTTCCGTGTAAAAACTCGCGCAATTACTTTTAGCGTTTATGAGTTGATGTATGTATTCAGATAACAAAAACATACAAAAAAATTCTGAGAAACAAAAGAATTTCCAAAAAAGAGAACCTCGTTGAAAATCATTGTGATCGCCAAAATAATTTTAAACAAGAAACGTATAAAAAAATATGAAGTGGAAAAATTCATAAATTTAATTTGCACTTTCAAACCGGTTTCAGTGTCAAACACATGATTTTAAACACAATATCAGGAACTCACTTCCTTTTATCAATTTTACAACAAAATTAAATCTTCCGTCTATTACTTGATTTCTTTAGCCTTTTTTATTTCTATTATTATTCATTTTTGCTCTATTACTTTATACTTGATAAATTATTAAAAACATTCAATTTTTAAATAAATCTGTAAAAAAATATTCCGGAAAAATTTATTCCTGCTTCTATTATGATGACATTTCAGCAGGTCTTACATAATTTTAAACAGGAAATCGTTGCACTCAGTGCATTGAACAAAACCTTGGAAATAAAAACTGAATATTAAAAAAAGAACGAACAAAATATTTAAAAATCATTAAAAATTGGGTTCTATTTTGATAGTAATTTGATTTGTTTCAACTATGTAACTTTATTTTAATCATGTTATTTGATTTATCATTTAAAATTTAGATTTATTTTTAATTAATTATTATCTTTCTGTTTTATTTTTAATTCAATGTATTCATTAGGCTCTGTGTATTCATTTGAATATTTTAGACCAATGGAATTTTATTTTTTAAATAATTTAGATACTTCTTTTATTCGAAAAGTTATTTTTTAAGAGTATTTTGTTATTTTTATTATTTAAAAAAGTACCTGCGGGGGCAGGAGACCCCTCCGAAGAGTTTGCTTCCTCCACTTTAGTCGCTGTCATTTTGCATCGAAACCTGATTTTCCAAAGCTTCACTCACTTATAAGTCGTGCCCCTCTTTTCCACAAGAATTGTGTCCCACTACTTTACTTTGTTGATAATAATATGTCTAATCAGTCATGCCGTCTGATGGAAATCAACCGGCTAAATAATAGGAAATTCTTTCGTAATAAATTTTTAATTCATAAAGTTATCAAAAAATAGAAAATTGTAAAGACATTTTTTTCTTTTAATTCAATTTTGATTGCTCATAAATTAGTAATAATGTTTTAATATGGCGCTAACCAGCCTGTTTTTTTAAAATTGAATTTCGAATATTCGAGCCCAGTACTTATTTCTTATTTATTTAAATTAGAAAAAATTTCACTTCCAAATTGGACGCTTCCAATTTTTTACTTTTCAAAATTGAATCACTTTCCAAATGTTTATAATGTCCTAAATTCTGACACTATAAAATTTCTTAAATTTTGGCATTTTTTCCACAACTTGACTTTTTAAAATTGAAGATTTACCAAAGATTACCAAATTTCGAAATTGTATTTTCCGAAATTTCTACGGCACCACAAATTTTTTTGTTAATTTCAAAAACAGGACAGTTTCGGATTTTTATCTCCTTCAATTGAGATATTTTTAGACATTTTCGGTCTCATTAAAATTCAAGATGAAATTTCGACGGTTTCAATTTCTTCGTTTTTTGATTATCCGCTTGAGAAATTTTGATTTTTCAAACATCTGGCTATTAAAAAATGTTTATATCAAGAATTCAATCAATTTTTGAAATTTTTACTTAAAATTTTTAATATTTCCAAAATCGAATCACTTTCAAAATTGGATCTTACTAGAGTTGTACCCCTTCCACTTTTTATTTTCTAAAATTCATGTTTAACACAAAACTTCAAATGCTTTTTAAAATTTAGTTTTTACCAAAGATTAATTCTTACCAAATCTGAAGTTCTTCAAAATTAAATAGTTTCTAGTTTTGATTTATTTTGCCTCTTCCAAAATGGAATTTTTTTTAAATCAGTAGCTCACAATTTGGATTCTCCAAGTTTATTTATTTCTAAATATTTTTCAAGATCCTTTCAAATTATAATAACTTTCTCACAATTCAAACACCTTAACATTTTTATTTCCGAAATTTAGAGTCGATCCCAAAAATTGTTTGCTTTAAAATTCGTATTTAACGAAACTTCATGCTTTTTCAAAATTCAAGTGCTGTTCCAAACTTTTTTGCCTTAAAATTTGGATTTCACCCTATCAAATTTCGATTTTTATCAAATCCACTGCTTTCAGATTCTTATTTTACTTAATTTGATCGCTTCTAAATTAAAATTTTCTAAAATTCAAGCGCTATCTAAATCGTAATTTGGGTGCTATTTACAAGTTGCTTCGTTCCAAATGTATATTTTCCAGAAATCATATGCTTCCAAGTTTCTCTATGAAATTTTTAAGTACCAAAATCTCCTCATCTAAAAGAAAAATCGACATTATATAGATTACGATTTATTAATCACTTTACAAGTATATAATTATATTTATAATACTTATAGCTACTCACTCTATCATTCCGTTATAAAAATATTGCCTGTAATCTACGTGATCCTACAAACGATTGTCTCGTCCTTTTCATAACACGGAACGAATTTTTTATAGAAAATAAAAAGTAAAATAAACAATCGAATCAAGTCTGGTTTTATAAAAATAGCTTTGCGGATCTTACTTTTGAACAAGTTTTGTAGTAGAAGGTTAACTCTGAATAAAATTTAGTATAGTGTCAACGACTTCGTTTTCGTTGTAATTTTCTTTTTTTCGGAAGTGGCTCTACGACTTCGACGGTGGCTGTATTATTTTCTTGATTTTCATTTTCTGGCACTTCATTGAAAGGCAGAGATCTTCTTTCTGATACATCTGATGCTCTTCGGGGCGTCGGGCAAAGTCCTAATTCTGGCACTCTGTAACAATTTTATTTTATTTGTTATAAACGATTAATGACGTTTCATTCTATACTAATTGACACAAAGAAAACATTTTTTTTTCTTGACTTAAATTCACAATAAAATGAAATACATATTGAGTCAGTAAAACTAACTAAATTTGTTAAATAGAAGCCAACAAAAATTCATTTTGCAAGAATAACTTATGACAATGATCAAATATTTTATTACATCTTTAATAGAGGAGAATGTCAGGATTAAAATTATTCATGTCAAGGTAGATTTTCAATTGCTTTTTAAACTTTTCCTGCCATGCATTAATTTTAAGGGAAATCAAAACTTTTCTACTTGCGTAAATTACTATTTTCATTGCTACCGAAAATATTGATTCATTTTAAGAATTTCAAAAGGAGACAGAGGGGGTCAACTACTGGTACCAATGACCTTGACCTTGAATTCGATTTCCAAGGTTGTTTGAAGGTCATAGCGATTTTTTTAAATGGGAACTTTTGACCCCAGATTTAAAAATAGCGGGAAATTTTACGTTCAAAATGATATTTTTATGAAGGTCATGGCAAGGTCGAATGAAGGTCAAATTTCCGATAATGTTTAAATAATGGGTATTAGCTCGGAATTGAGGTTGGGAACAGCACAATGTTTCGGACAAAAGTTATCAGAGGAAGAGAGATCACCTACTCGTAACAATGACCTTGACTTTGATTTTCAAGGTTATTTGAAGGTCAAACATTTTGAATGAAGGTCAAATTTGACCTTCATTCGACCTTGCCATGGCCTTCATAAAAATATCATTTTGAACGTAGATATTCCCGCTCTTTTCAAATCTAAGGACAAAAGTAGGGGTTCCCATTTTTTTTAAATCACTTTGACCTTCAAATAATCCTGAAATCTAATTCAAAGTCAAGGCCATTGGTACCAGTCGTCGACCTTCTCTGTCCCCTTCAACTTTTGTGTGAAATATTTTTCTATATCCAATCAAAATACTGAGTTATTTCCCATAATAGATTAAAATGGTCCACCCTGTATATTTAATTCGAAAACTCTAAAATTACATACCTATATTAAAACTGAATAACTACATTTTAAGTATGGAAAATTGAAGCGATTATAAGAAAAAGATTTGCAACTTGAACAATTTAATTATGTAGTATAAAAATCCTTTTAAAATAAATAACTTATAATTGAAAGTGTTTGAAATAAAACAATAAAACATTATTTTGAACGTGACAATTTGAAATTCTTAGCATTTATTAATTATAAAAAGTACGACTTTTCACTAGGTTGCGTTCAGAAATGAAAATTTTGAAAATTTCAAATCTTAAGCATTTAAAATTGAACATAACAATAATTAAAAACTAGGTTTTTAGATTTGAACCAATTTGAATTGAAAAACTTCTAAATGGCACAATTTTATGTTGGAAATGTGTACAATTACACCATTTAAAATTGTTTTAGGTTCAATAATTTAAATTGAAAAGTGAGTCAATTCTTTAACAAGCAACAAATGGACAATCCTTAGTAACCTTTAGATTTGATATTATAGCAATTTATTGATGTTAAGAGTTAGAGTAGTTTTTATTCATACACTTGCAAGACAGGTGGCAAATTAATCTCTCATGTATGTGAAATGTCAGTCTCAAAAAGTGTCCATTTTACAATTTTATTTATTTTAAAGTCTGTCATATTTATACTTTGAAAACCAAAAACGTGGAACTCACGTGCTTTGTTTCAAAATGATTCTAGAATCTAGAGAGAAAAAAATCACGTAGGAGGTGTAGAAGAATTATAACTGGATCGTCAAGATTGTTTAAAAACTGAACTTATTTAAGGAAAATTGAAGCTGAAACTTCAAGGAAGAATATGTGGGCATCCGCATGAAAAGTGCCCTTATGGCCGGTTCTAGTTTAGGATATGTTCGCGTTTTTCTAATTTAGGATGTGAAATGACTTTTTTTGTTTAAAATAACAAAATTCTCGTCAATAATAGAAAAATTGTTTTAATCGCCTACGTTTCATAGATTTACATTATATAAAGATATTCCATCACGATAAAATAAGCAACAAAAAATTATAAACAAATTATTCGTTGAAAATGCGTTTTTCTATCATTTTCAATAATTGTACGTCTTTTTAAGTGATATTGCAAGAAATTTGAATGTAAACAATATATTAATAAAAAAATTTCTCTAAAGATTATTTTTGTTAATATTATGAATAAATTTAATTAAAAAATGCATTATTCAGGCATTAGTCGACAGAAAAATTAGTTTTTTTTCTATGTCAATTTTTTAGAATTAGGAACCTCATGATATTTTCAGCAAAATTCATAATTTTTTGAGAAATTTCATGATTTTATTAAACAAATCTAATAAATAAATGCATTATTCGGGCATCTGTCGACGGAAAAATTAATTTTTTTCAAGGCCACTCCTTTTAATCGGGAACTTAATGATAATTTTAGCAGCATTCATAATCATGTGATAAATTGCATGTTTTTCAAACATATTTAATAAACAAATGCATTATTCGAGCATCTGTCGACGGAAAAATTCGTTTTTCCGATGCCAGTCCTCTTAGTTGGGATCTGCATAATAATCTCAGCAATATTCATAATTAGTTGATAAATTTTATGATTTTTCAAACAAATTTAATAAACAAATGCATTATTCGGGCATCTGTCGGCGGAAAAATTAGTTTTTTCGACATCAGTCCTTTTAATTGGAAACTTCATGATAATTTATGAAAAATTCATAATTAGTTGAATAAACGCACGTTTCCTTTAAACAAATTTATTGAACAAATGCAATATTTGGTTATTGGCATTACTTTATTATTACTTTCATTCTTTTAATAAGGCTGCGTCTTGAGTATCGAGTAGAGATACCTTTTTCTTCCACACTATGAATGTTGAAGAAATTATCATGGACTTCCCAATTAAAAAGACTGACATTGAAAAAGTAGATTTTTTCCCTTGACAAATGCCGAAATAGTGCATATTTTAACTACAGGTATTCAAAAGAAAAAAACATTTAATTACCAAATTATGAATGTGTCTGAAATTATCATGAAGTTCCCAATTAAATCAGACATTGAAAAAAAACTCATTTTTCCGTCGACAGATGCCCGAATAATGAATTTGTTTATTAAATTTGTTTGGAAAAGACCAAAAATTATCAACTAAGTATGATAGTTGATGAAATTATCATCGAATTACCAATTAAAATGACTGATTTTGAATGAAACGAGTTTTTACGTCGACAAATGCCCGAATAATGCATTTTTTAATTACATTTTTTAAACGAAAACATAAAAAATAATTCAGCTAATTGTGAATTTTACTGAAATTATCGTAAGGTTCCCAATTAAAATGACTAACATTGAAAAAAGCTAGTTTTTCTAACGACAAATCCCCAAATAATGCATTTCTTTAAAAAATCATAAAATGTATTAACTAATTATGAATATTGCTGAAATTATCATGAAATTCTCAAATAAAATGACTGACATCGGAAAAAAAAGGATTTTTCCGCCGGAAGATGCCCGAATAACGCATTTTGTATTAAATTCGTTTAAAAAAACATACATTTTATCAAATAATTATCATAAAATTACCAATTAAAAGGACTGGCATTGAAAAAAACGTATTTTTCCTCCGACAAGTGTCCGAATAATGGATTGGATTATTATATTTATTTTAAAAAATCACAAAATTTAACAATAAATTATCAATTTTGCTGAAATTCTCATGAAGTTCCTAATTTAGAAAACTGTCATCGAAAAAAACGAATTTTTCTGTCGACAAATGCCTGAATAATGAATTTGTTTATAATATTAACAAAAATAGTCTTGAGTGAAATTTTCTTCCTTATAATGTTGTTTCTATCCAAATTTCATGCAATATAAGAAAATATGTCCAAAAAGAAAGCCTAACGTATTTTAAATATTTATTCAAATTGTTCTTCCTAATTATTTCTTTTAATTCACCACTTGTAATTTGTGGTGAAAGATGTCATAAATAATTAACTTTTTCGCTATAATTTTCGTTTAAATGAAAATTTTATTGTTGGCTGAACTCAGATTGTATTAATGTTGTATCTAAATGTTATAATTTCAGTTCAAATGAAAATATTGATGCTGACTTATCTTAAATTTTAAGGTTGATAATTGTTTCTAAAACTTATAATTTCACTTCAACTGAAAATATTATTGTTGACTAAACTTAAATATAAATAATTTTAATTTTTCGTGAATAAAAAATATTAAAAAATGATTTTTCTGTTTCTAATTCATTTATATCATTTAAATATTTTTGTTAGGATACATTTTTTTCAAACGTTTTTTTCTTTCCACAAATTTCAAATTTTAAAGCTCCTCAATTAGGTATTTTCACTTCATAATCAGCTAACTTCACTTCGCTAACTGCTGAGGGGAAAACAATGGATCAAATGCATGGGATTCGCTCCATTTTTGCCCTTTTTTGTTAATATCTTCGTAAAAACTAATTTTTTCTATATAAATGTATTTGAAAAATAGTTTTTATTTTTTAAGAACTATTCAATGACATAATAAAATAGTAATAATTATTCTTCATTATGAAGATATTACCAAAATAAAGTTTTGTTCCATGCATTTGATCTATTGTTTTACTTGGTTTTACCCTCAGCACTCAACGAAGTGAAGTTAGCTGATGCTTGAAGTAAAAATACCTAATTATTTATTTTTTTAATATAAAATCGTATTTTTGAAATTTTTCAAAATTATGCTTGGAATACGATTCCGAACCGAACTCACGGTTATCACTGTTATTATATGCGATAATAATATCACTGCTGCAATTTTTTAATTTTTGTGATACTGTTGTTTGATTTCATTAAAAACCTGTTAAACGTCCAACTGTGTGATTTTTGCTTACCTAAACTTTAACTTTAATTTTCTCGAAATGAGCTCTATGGCCCTATATGCAACTCCATACCGGTCATAAGGGCCCTTTTCATGCGGACGCCCACCCATAGTGTCTAATTCCTAATATTTACAAAGTAATTTGTTCATATAAATGAGAAAGTGCGCTTAAATTAATCAAATATATTACAGATATCTCATTTTTAATTATATGAATGTTCTCAAAATTCAGCATCGAATATAAAATTCCGTGTTCTTTAATATTTACATCAACTTAAAAAAAATCGTCGCTTGTGTAACGGTCGCTGATGCAACAAAGTCAGAAAATTCAATGTGTGAAGCTTGCTATTTCTTGGGAATATTAAACATTTATCAATCAATTTATCAATGACTATATATTTATAACATGGCATTCTGCCATTCGAAATGATAAATGAAACATGAAGAAATAAATGCTGGCTGAAAATAATAGGGAATTAGAACTGGAGAAAGATAGGAGAAGGATATGAAAGAATCGAGAAAAGAAAAAAGTGACAAAGTATAACTAAAAAATTTCCCAGGAAAGAGGAAATAAATATTTCAAAAATAAAGTAAATAAAATTAAGGTTACAAAATTTAAAGTATATAATAATATCTAGTGGTATACAAGTAATGCTATATTTCTGGTCATCCAAGGAAGCCATGTACAAGAGATCATACGTGTTGTTTAAAGTTTATTCTTAAAAATTTCTTATATATAGAGAACGGTAACAATTTCACATCAAGATCGTACAAAATTGACCAATTTCGAATTGAAATTGTTCGATTTTGATAAACGGAATTGAAACCGTTTGTCAAAAAGGGGCCTAAGCAGAATAATAAAAATTATATTAATAATTTCTAATTAGTCCTAAAATTGATTACAAAGTATGACGACTATTGAATAGGGATCTAACTAATTTTTAAAAATGTCCTCTGATATCAGAAGATAAAATCTAAAATACAATAAAAACTGCATAAATCTAAATAAAAGAGTGAAAATAATTTCATTCGCGTGAAAGAACGGTAATCAGAAGTCGAAAACGGATAAAAGTATCATACAAAAAAATTCGATGAACATCACTAATGAAAGAGGTTAAAATAATTTAAAAATTCTGCAATTTTCCAAAAATGAAAACAGAATAATATGCGACATAAAAAAAATATTTCAACAGAAATATTAGTAAGGTCCCTCTTCATCTGTAAGACATGGTTTTCTCAATTGAAAATCCACTTTTAAACTCAGTAAAAACGATATAAACAGTTTATTAGCCTGATTTTAAAGTATCCATATAATTATTAATTCATATTCATGTTTATTAACTTTTTTTATTTTTCTCGATATTGATATTTTAGTGATTAGGACCCTTTTTGAAAAAAGGATTCAATTGTGAATAGAATAAATATGATAAAGTAAAAAAAAATATTTCAAAAGCATAAACTAGTAAAATTTAAGCTAAAAATGTCAAATTTTGCACTTGTAAATCTCAAGCCTTGAAGCTAAAACAATATAAAATGTAAGCATTATCAAAAATTGAAAATGTTTTAAATCGAATAACTTGCAATTTTATAAATTAAAAAAATAAAACATAAAATTGAAGAATGTCAAGCAGAAAGTATTTAAAAGTTTAAAGTTGAACAAATTTCGTTTGACAACGTTAATTGAGAAGTGAATAATTACAAAAAATGCATTGAAAATATAAAAATTTCGAAATTAACTGAACATTTGAGAATAAAAGCATTAGAAATTAAATACAATCAAACTGAAATTGAATTTCAAGAATATCAATTTTCGAAGCAATTAAAATGAAATATTCACAAATTTTAACCATTTCAAATTGAATTTAAACATTTTTAATTTAAAGTATTAGTAATTGTACACATTGAGGAGGAACATGCGATGAGTCAAATCGAAGATTTGTTAATTAATTTAAAATAAGTTAAACCTGCATTTATTCTGCGTCATTTTGCTAAATATGAGAAGTTTTTACCAAGTTGAGTAAAAAATATAAAAAAATATCAAAGAAAAATCTTTTTAAAAAACCTTGTGTCTTATGGACCTAACTTAGCAGAATCATATAAGTCGAAGATTTATATTCTAAAATCGAAAATATTAATTTTTTTAAACTTATGAAAGTGTAGAAAAGCTTTTCTTGAAGTCAAAAAACGAAGTAAAATTACTTCCAACTTCCGTTCAATTGCAAAATCAAGTCATAATTTTCTAGTGTCAAGAGGAAACTACAAACATCATATTTAATTGAGTTTATAGAAGTCAAAAGCTATTGTGAAAATGTTTTACTGCATAATTATGACTTTCTGGTAATCCTCAACTTCATTTTTTGTATTTTATAAGAACGTATTTACAACTTTTTCCCAGATGGTAGCCACTATTTTTAAAATTGTTGTCTCCCGGCTTTCTCCCGGTTCTCCCGGTGTAGAAAAAAATATACTCCATAATCAGCAAACTTTTTTGCAAGAAATCTTTTGACTTTGAATCATATGAACAATTTAAAAATTCGTTATTAAAACAATTTTTAAATATTATGTTTTAAACATTTTTGAAACAATAATTAATAATTTCTAACTGAAAACGTCTGAGATAAAAAAAATATATCTAACGATTTTGGAAAATTTAATTAGAAAAAGGAGTTAAATAATATTATGTAATTTCTAAGCCACAGCGCTAAAAATTAAACATTTTTTTTAATTGAAGAATCAAAGAAATTGAATTATTTCAGATTGAAATTGTTATTACGTTACACAATTATAATTTAACATTAAAGCTGATAAGACAAATTTTTCTAAAATCAAAAAATGAATTGAATAATTAAAAAAACGTTAAAAATAAATATTAATTTTAAATGGCAAACACTAAAAACGAAGAAAATTTCTACTCTGAGCAAAACTTTAATTACCAAAAATTGTGATATTAACACTTTTTTTATATTCAAACCCTCTACAATTTCAATTATTTTAAGTAAATTTAAATCGTTAAAAAAATTATTAACTTTTAAATTGCTAATTATACTTTCCAATGTTCAACCCATTCCATTTTAATTGCAAATTAAAACATATGAAAGGGAAAAATAAAAAATGTAGCGTTCAACATAAAAATTCCGAACTCTAAAATTGTAACAATTTAAAATTACGGAAATTATGCCATTACTAATGTATCAATTTCAAAAAGTTTAATTTTTATCTTGTTTTATTTTAAACTCAATTTTTAATTTTTTAATTTCAAATCTTCCTTTACAATTATTATAAATTCTTGAAATATTCTAATCAAATATTTTTCAATTTGAAATTATTTATTTGTTTAAATCTTCAAGTAAAAATCTGACCATTTTAAGCTATTACATTAAAAAAGAAAAAAAATAGTACAAAACAAGATAGCTGTAATATGATTCCAATTTTTGAAATCGTACAATTTTATGATTTTTAATTCGAAATTGCTTTACATTTACATCTAAAATTATTAAATTCAAAACTGACTATCAAGGCTTTCAATACGAAATTTCGAAATATTAATTGCGGAATTGTCCTGACATTTTGAATATTTTACTTTAAAATTGAAGTATTGTTAAATTTAAAATTCCAAATCTAAACGAAATTAACCTAAAAATTAAATTAAGAAAAAACTTTAGTTTCAAGGACTTAAAGCTTACAATTTTAGCATTGTGCATACAAAACCATAATGTTTAATTAAAATTATAGAAATTTTAAAGACGATAAATATATTATTGATGAGTATCATATAATGTAGTATCAAGTGACATTCAAAAAGACTGGATAGACTTTTTTACTAAAAAATGTTATTTCTGTAAAAAAAAAAATTTTTTTTACTCAAAACTTACAAAACGCGCGAATTTTTAATACGGGAAATCTCCCGGTGTAATATTCTTCTCCCGATTCTCTCGGGTGGGTGGCCACCCTGGGATAATATCATAATCTCGAAGTTGCGCATGTTCCTCCTTAAATTAAGAAGCATTTAACAGTTGTTTAACTCAGATGCAAATTAAAATTCTTACCCAAAGTCTTGATCCTGTTCAGGAGAATCTTCCGTCGTCTCAATTCTACTAGGGCATGTTGCTACAGGTTCCGCGGGTCTATTTTCAGCTTCAAGCGTTTTTTGACCCTGACTCGTGCTAATTTTTTGAGACTGAGTCAGAAACCGATTTCTCGTCATGTTATTGTGCTGCACCGGCAGAGCGATTCCATGACCCTTGTAAGCTTTCGTCAAATCTAAGGTTGCACACTTCGTGCAATTGTAAGTCTTATAAATTCCTACGAGATAATTCGAGAGTTCGAACATATTCGAACGCAAGGAAATCACGATGAATTGGGCGTTCTTCGTCCTTTCTTTAATATAATTTCCCACGATTGAGACGTTTTTAAAATCTAAGGCGGCATCTATTTCGTCCATGAAATAAAACGGCGTTGGCTTGTAATGATGAAGGGCAAAAACCAAAGCCAGGGAACTCAAAGTTTTTTCTCCTCCACTCAAGTTGCTGATATTCTTCCACGATTTTTTTGGTGGACGGACGCTGAATACAATTCCTAAAATTTGAGAAAAAAAAAAGATTTCAAATGAGAAATTCTCAATTCAAAACATTCAACCATGAACCATTTCAAATTTAAAATGTAAAAATCTCAGATTGTAACTAAAATTAGACCATTTTGAATCACAAACCTTCCCAATTTAAATAATATGTTAAATAAAAGCAATTAGAATTTAACAATTCGCCGGGTTAGCGCAATAGCGTAACTGTTAAGAAAAAGTAGGAAGAAGGGCCGTACGAATAGTAAATCAGTAGTTTGTCGTCCGGCCGATTTGTAAAGTACTTTCGGAATTAATATTTTACTATGATATATTTAGATTAAAAGGTAATAAGTTATTAACTGTCATACTTCAGACCAACGAAAGAATCCATAAGATGTTGAAGATCCTTTATTCCTTATTTTTGTCGATGTTCCGAAAACGAATAGTTTTCCTCATCAGGACAAGAGCGTCATTATTAAGTTGTAACTCATAATTCGAAGTCAAGTATTAGTAACATTTTATGTGGAAATTAAATAAGATACATAGTTTTATATTTCTCCTTTTCTCATTATTCAAATTGAGATTTCTATTATTTTAAATAAATAATAGATAAGAACTTCACCTTAAATGCAATGTTAATTGTCATGAGAATTTTTTATTTATTATTCAATGATCCTTAAAATAAAAAATTCGACTAGCAATTAGCATTGCATTTAAGAATAGAAAAATAGCCGGACGAATAGCAAAGGTAACTTTGGCTATTGCTATTCGTCTGGCCGGCCGTACAAATATCCTCAAACTAAAAAAAATATTTTCAAAATGATACTACCATTCGGGTAACAAAAATTAATTTCTGAATAGGTATGCTCTTGCCTGAATAGACTTTAAAGTAAAAGCGTACAAAATTGAATAATTTCAATTTAAAATCGATCAAAGTGGAAAATTTTGGATTGGACTCCACATTTTCAAAACTTCAAGCGATTTAAAAAGTTCAAGAAATAAATTTAAAAACTCCAACTAACCTTCACTAAACGGATCCAAAGAATCAACCAATTCCAGTTCCGCATCTCCACCCAAAGTAATCATTTGGTACATCTCCTTCAATTTCGTCGTGATAATTTTAAAGCCATTTCTAAATTCGTCCATTCTTTTTCGTTTCGCGTCTTCATAAACCTCCCTCAGTTTATTTCTCTGCGTGGTAATCTCATCCAATTCGGATGCTCGATGCAAATACAACTTGTCCTTTTCCTGGTAATCCTGGATGTACTGCATATTGGGAACCTCCTCCGGAAGTTTTTCCTTCGCTCTCTGAAACTGAGCGGCGATAGTTTTCGTGTCAAGTTCCTTCACTTCATCTTCACTCAGTTCTGTTAATTCTTCGACGGGCATCTCGGGAATGGAGTGTAGTTTCAAGGCCGCGATCCTTTTCGCGAAATCTGGAATCCGCTGGGTTAATTCCTTTATCGTCTTCCGCATTTCGTTCATCTTTTGATCGAGGTCAATCTTCGTGGCTTTCAATTTACTCTCGTTGGTCTAGAATTTAAAATTGAGCTAAGTTAGTTTTTTGCTCGTAAGTTAAGACATTTTGTGAAATAATAGTGGTAACGGATTTCGAGATTTGTGACTATTAAGTCGCAAGAACTGAACTGCAAATTGAAAGACTTAAAGTGGAATTCTTTTGAATTTTAAACTTTTAAAATTAAAACTTAAAAATTTGTTCATTCAAGCACTCAATAATTTACACGTATAAAATGGTATAATAGCTTTTGACACTTTTAAATTAACAATTTGAAACAAATTGGTAAATTTTCAAAATTACATCCTTTCAAGCAATTTTAAGTTAGAAACATTAAAAATTAAAAGATTATGATTTTTTTAAACTGAACACTTTTTAAATTAGAATTTCGATTCTTTTTATATCAAGTCTTTACAAAGTAATAATTTTTCATTATTATTTATGTATCAAAATTGGTTTCAAATCTTTTTAAATATTCTTTTAAACTTATTTAAAAAAATAAAAAATAAATCACTTCAAATTTTTCTAGGAATGTAAAGAAAAAATTTTATTATCTTGAAACCTTTCAAAATCCTTAAAAAGCTTCAAAATTTTATTTTAATATCCTGTAAAGTTAAAGAATTGCCTTAAAAACTTTCGGATGATTTTTTTACAATTTTAAAAATCTTTTCAAATGTTCTCTTCATATTCATTTTTCAAATATAAGAATCATTTTCAATTTCCATAGGAATCTTAATGACAAATTTTTATTTTTCTGAAACTGGTCTGAATGCTGAACAAGTTTCTAAATTTGTTGTTCGAAATCTTCAAAAAAACTGCATATTGTTTTAAATTCTTTGATCCTTTCAAAACTTCTAAATATCTCTTAATATTACTAGAATTTTTTCTTAATTAATAATTGTTAAGTTCATAATTATGAATCAAATGTTTTTATTTTAAAATCTTTTTAAATATTCTGTTCAAATTAATTTTTAAACTAACCAATCATTTTGAATTTTCACAGGAATCTGAAGAAATTTTGTTTATTATCTTCAAACCTTTCAATATCCTTGACAGACTTCAAAATTTTATTTCGAAATCTTAAAAAATGTATTGATTGATTTAAGATTTTTTAAATATATTCAAGTTTTAAATTAAGTTTCAATCTTTTTAAAACTTCTAAATCTCGAATTTTGTCTAGTTGAATAATT
Organism: Andricus quercusramuli; assembly: GCA_932178445.1. Lineage (NCBI taxonomy): Eukaryota > Metazoa > Arthropoda > Insecta > Hymenoptera > Cynipidae > Andricus > Andricus quercusramuli. The sequence continues at coordinate 288,467 of CAKNXH010001190.1, forward strand.
GTTAATTATTCAACTGTTAATTGTAACGTTCAAAGTTTAAATTTATCGCTCTGCAATTTTTTTTTTTTTTTTCTTTTTTTTTTTCTTTTCCTGAAAAAACCTTCTGTAAAATCGAAATAATCGAATTGTGAATTCCCAACACGATTCAAGGCTTTCTGTTTCAAACAATTCAGTTTCAAATTATTTAGTTTTGAGTATTTTATTTATAGTTGTTGGTTTCAAATAAACAGCCAAACATTGTTGAATATTACAAGCGTAATATTTTTCTTAATTAAAAATGTTCGAATTGTATGGGTTAAAAATTAAATATTTTAAACTCAAAAGGACATTTGGATAGGATTTGAAATTTAATAAAAGAGTTCAATTATAAAACTATTAATTTGAAATGATTTTAAAATTGAAAATATTTCATAAAGTTTCAATTGGACGTTTACATTTGTTTAACTAAGGCTTTTGAATTGAAACAATTCAATTTTTAACGTTAAAATTTGTAAACTGTTTAATTTTGAACAGATTCAGAATTGTTCTGTAAAATAAATTGTTGCTCAATACTCTAACTGCAGTTCAATTTTGAAAATCAATAATTAATTTATATTTATAGTTGATCAACTTTTAAGGTTTTTTGTCAAAAGTAAAAATGAAGACTGAAAATCGATAATTGTGATGGTAAACGATTTTAGAATTGCACATTGTAAACTGAATAATTTCATAATTGAAAAAGTTAATAATTGAACTTGACATTTAAAAACAGATGGAAATCAAACTTATTATAAATTGCATTATACCATTTGATATGAAATTTGTGATATTTCAATTGATTAGATTTTTCTTCTAAAAATTTGTGAAATTCCCGGTCAAAAAATAAATAATAAATTCACTGTCATATCCCAATTGTTCCCGTTCTCGAAAAATTCCAGATTCAGCGGCCAACCTATTAATGCTGCGCAGTAAAGCTCTAAGACACTTATAGATGCGCTATAAAACTTGAAGGCACTTACAGATGCACAGTAAATATAAGTAAATCTCGAAGACACTTGTAAATGCGCAATAAAATTTCCAGGCACTTACAGATGAGCAGTAAATCTCTAAGAAACATGCAGATGCGCAATAAAGCTTCAAGGTACTTATAGATGCGCATTGAGTCTCTAAGAGATACAGAAATGCGCAATATAGCTTCAAGGCACTTATATATGCGCAGTAAGACTATAAAAGGCATATATGTGCACAGTAAAGATCTCAGGCGCATGAAGCTGCGCAGTGAACTTGTAGAATACTTTGAGTGGCACGGTGAAGTGCTCTGACACTTATAACTCCATAGCAGACTTATAGAGTTGCGCAGTAAAGTAATGAGACTTACAGCTGCACAGAAATCTTTATATGCTACAATACATATCCCATAATACGTTCTCACTAACCTGCATTGTATTCAATTGCTCCTTCAGCTCGCCCGTCACTTCATCCCTCTCCACAAGTGCCTCATTAAGTTCCTTCAATTCTTCAATCATACTCGCCGCCTTCTGTTCGAATTCTTTCTTCTCTTCTTGTATAGCCAGTATTCTTTTCTCTGCAGTCTTGACATCATTCTCCAATGTCTCGATCCTTTGCTGCGTCTTCTTTGCATTCCTCTCTGCCGTCTTTATCGCCACCTTCAACCTGCAGACCTCCGCCTTCGCCTTATCTATTGCTTTGGTCAATCCCGCAATTTTTTTCTGCTGTTCTTTCACTCGATCTCCAGCAATTTCCTCGATCTCGTGATTTATCTTCGCAACCTTGTCCTCCGTAGATTTCGAACTAGCCTGCGCCTTCTCCAAATTCTTCTCAGCACTTTCAACCCGCTTTGTCAACTCCTTCACTTTCTGAGGATTCGCAACGGCCGCCGCTGCTTTCTTTTCCTGAATCTTCAATTGTTGTTTTAAAACGGGCTCTTGCTCTGTCAGAGATTTAAATTCAATCATGAATTTATCTCGATCATCTCTCATTTCTCGTAAAGAGGCTGAAAGAGTATGGAGTTGATTTTCTAACGGCTGTTTTTGCATTTTAAGTTCATTACATTCGGCGAAAACTTGGTCGAGTTCTTGTTGGAGTTTATCAACGTCGGCGACACTTGGCTCATTTCGCACAACTTTCTGGCCCATTCTACCTCGAGAAACGTTTTTTCCACCTCCACTCATTGTTCCTGCGATTTCGATTAATTCGCCTTTTAGAGTGACGACCCGATTTCGTTGAGCACCGTAGGCGATTCTGGTTGCTTGGTCCAGGTCGTTGGCGACTAAAGTATTTTGGAGAGAGTAGAAAAATGCTGGAAGGACTCTTTCGTCGTCGACCTTGATCAGATCGAAGAGACGCGGGACGTTTTCGGGAGTATTGATTCTCTGTTTACATACTTGGGCGAAGCGTTGCTGTTTTTCGAGGGGGATGAAGGTCGCACGACCGAGGTCGTTTTCTCGAAGGAAACTTATGCAGGACTCTGCGGTGGAAACTGTGTCGACAACGATGTTATCGAGAGGACCACAGGCGGTGGAAATAGCAACGTCAAATTTCGCGTCAATCGCGCCTAGATCGCCCTGTTTGAAAGGAAATGTAGTTGGATTAGTTTAAAGGTTACAAAACTGCTTAATATCTCAACTCAAAAGTAAAAAAAAACATCCAAATAAAGTGCCTTTTTCACACGTGAATAGGAAAATAAACTACATTAAGTAAACTAAACCTTTAGGCTAATTTTTAAGGTAAAAAGAAACAATCCTTTTATAAGTAATGTTATAAATAATAATATAATTTTTTCAGTTGGTACTGCTTTAAATGTCACTTGATATCACATGAAATTGTTATGCGTTTTTCAAGGAGTTTGATTTGAAAGTCTTTCAATGTTTATGATTCCAATTTAAAATACCGCAAAATTTTAGACACTTCAAATTTTATATTGCGAGGTCCTTATAAATTGTCAATAAAACACTTCTACATTTGAAATTGTTAGTTTTTGAGAATATTTGACGATGTCTTACTTAAAATTGTTACACATTTTTTAAAATCTGAATTGTAGCATAAAGAGGGATCACAGCAGTTCAGTAGTTCAATTTTAGGTAAAAAAGTGGATTAAAAGGAGATTTCATGTATTATTAAATACTTTCTATATCACATTATTCATATTCTGATATATAATGTTAAAAAAATCATCAGAAAAAAATTCAAGAAAATCAAAGATTAAAAACTATGTAAAATATAGAATTAAAAAATACTCATATTTGAAAGTTTTTTAAATGTATTATTGTCAGGAAATATACTATTATTCCTTAATTTCTTTCATTTTTTTTTTTCTAGCCTATTCATTTCAGTATTGAACCCTGAATTGTTCAAAGTATTTTTCTAACTAGGCTAGAAAGAAATTATTTGAAAAACACAAAAATGACTATTTGTAAAACCTCCTACATGCCAGTATTGCCAGTTTTGATTTCTGTAAGACGTTAACATTTTGTTTCTACAATCTACAGTCCATTCTAACACCTAATTCTAATGTTTCCACTTTCTTGATGTTTTCTAGAAAAAGGCATTTTTAAATATTCCAATTTCAAGAAATGAGATGAATAGTTTATAAGAAGTACTTGAAATCGGCCCCCTCAAAGAGAATCTATTTGAAAGCGTCTTATTTTCTAATTCTTAAACAATCAATTGAAAATTTGTGGAAAAATGGAAAATGGCGTCAGAATTCTCGACTTTATGTATTTTAGGGGACTTTGGAAATTCAAGGGGGAAAATTGATTTTGCAGGGCTTTTTAACGTGAGAAACTGTCCCGTTCGACCTTAAATCGTATTTTGCGTTTTTTAGCTATAAATTTGCATTTTTTAATTTTGAATAGTATTTTTAACGTTTAAAACAAAAATCATTATCCCTGTCAAAAAAGAGTTGAAAGGATGTTGTAGAAATGCCTAAAAGTAACAATTTTGTTCGTGGACTATTTGTACTGAAAAAAAATTTGTATTGAAATTTTTTTCGAAAGTCATCGCGGCATCAGACTCAGGAAGTCTCAAAACGTCGAGAATTGACAAAAACTGGATAGGTCAAAATTCACACAAATCTAATACCTTCCAACATGAATGATGAGTATGTAAAAAGGGGGGGTCACGTTAAAAAGAGGATGGGCTGTAAACTCTGCATAAGGAATCCTTAATTTTTAGTATTTCGATTTTCAAGTTTTTTGTTATCCACGCAACAACCAAGGCTATACGGCATGTCAAATTGCATGAGAAACAGAAAGATTGTCAAGCATAGAAACTAATTGGATTCTATTGTCAGATCGGTAAAAATCAAAAGAAAATTGAAATAGCAAAAATGAACTCACCAGTCTTCCAAAAATTCCTGGCATTCTTCCTTCTCTCTTCTCCTTAACCAACGCATCCAAAACCCGGTTTCTGGACCTATTGGCCTGCATCGAGGACTTTTGTTCGTCGAACTGAACCCTCTTCGTCCTCAATTTCATTGTCGCTTCCGCTTCTTTCGCCAGCACATCTTCCAATCTCCTCTGAACATCCGCGATACTTTTCTCCGTTCCTGGAATTTTCTTCTCAAACTCCGCTAACTGTTCCTTCCTCTGCTTCAAAGTTGCTGTGGTTGTCTTCAACGTTTCCTGAAGTTGCTCCAATCTCGTTTGTTCCTTTTCCTCTTCGGAAGTATACAACTGAAGTTCTGATTGCGCGATATCGAAAGCTGCTTTCGCCTCGTCGACTTTCTTCCTGAATGAAATAAGTTCAGTTTCTAGCTTCGTTCGCTGTTGAAGAAGAGGTTCGGTTTTTTTCTTCAAGCTACTCATCAAAGATTGCAAGTTTGCCTCTTCCTTTTCCCTCTCAGCAATACTTTTCTCGATGAGATTCTCGCATTCTTTGGTGTCTTTTGCATTTTTCTCTGGAACGCGTAGAAGATCTTCAAGTTTTGCCATTTCGGTTTTGACGGAAGCATTATTTGCCTTGCGACGCTTGTTTGTTTCTACAGATTCTGCGTGCAGGGCTTCATCCTTTTTCCGAATTTCGTCAAACTTGACGGTTGTGGCGTCCTTTTGTTCTTGAAGCTTTTCCCACTTTTTGGACTTTTCTTTAAGCTCTTTGAGCTTCTCGGCTTTCTGAGATTGAATTTCTTTCATATTTTCGGATAGCTCAGCATAGTCTTTGTCCAGAGTTTCGGATTTTTTCTGCTGTTCTTCGAGTTCGATTTTTGCGTCAAATCTGAAAAAGAGGTCAGGTTTCAAAATTCCATAAATTTTACAGGTTTTCTAGACCTGCTTTTGAAAAAATTCGAATCAACTTTTAAAAAATTCAGTCAATATTATATACAATTTAAACAGATTCTACTATTAATTAATGGAATAGAAATAGATAGAAACATTTTTTACGAGAAACTACAACGTTCTATGAAAACTTCGTTTTTACATATGAACGTAGAAAAATGATAGAAAATTACAAAGTACGAAAAATCCAATTTTTATTTAATAATTATAAAGTTTTATAATTTTGTATGAAAAATAAAATGTTTCTAAGTCAAATTACGTTAATCAGCAATAAAACACAATGTTAAATTTTTCAGAGATTTTGGTAGCAAAAGCGAATTTCAGCAAAGAGTTATGAATAACTACTCGTACATCAATGTATGAAATTTTACGAAAATATATATCCGAAAAAACTAGATGTAATTGTTGATATTTTGTTGTTACACAATTAAAAAATTATGAATAGCTACAATTTTCTACGAAAACATATACGCCATTCAACCGAAAAGTGCGAAAATCTAAGACTTTGTATAATGGATTTCTCCGAGAAAACTATTCCGCGTCCAAATTGTATTAAAATTTTATAAAAATTTTCGTACAAATCATAGATACTTTCGTAGAAATTCTTAGAAATTTTCATAGAAAGTTATGAATGTTTTCGTACAAATTTACAGACACTGTTTCCACCAGAGAATGTAAAGGGCTTTTTAATAATTATTGAATTCTAAACAATTCTCACTTATATTATTATCAAATTTTAACAATTCTGAAATTACAATCGTATTATTTTTATTATTAAAAAAATCACTTCACTAAAATAATTATTAAGACTTTGAAATTAGAACCCCAGCCCACTCCAACTGGATATTTGGTAATTATAGAGTTAAAGGTTGAAAGTTGAAATATGGAATTTGAATACACAATCTTACCTCTTTCGATGATATAATTGATGCTGATATTTCGTAATGCTGTTCTCCAGTTTTAAATATTGCACCGCATCCTGCATCGGTTCTTCCAAATCCTTCTTCTCCTTCTCAACGACCCTCAGACGATGTAATTTCTCTGTTCTTCGTTCCGTCAAAAGCTCGACCTTCTCGTAAAGCTTTTCCAGAGGTTCCTTGTATCTTACGGTTCCTATGATGTCTTCCAAAAACTCAAGAAGACCAGTATCACCCTCAGCTTGTCCCTTTGGCTTCATAAGTGCAATTTGCTCCACTTCACCCTGAAAAAAAATATAAATACAAAACAATTAAATACTAAATATGACAAAAACACATAGTGTATATTTGTAAGAAAAAAATACATATACATATATACTAAATTTCATCACCCAGAATAGTAAAATCAATTAATAAATTACCAACTTTAATCCAATTAGTTATAGAAACAAACAGATTTTGAAGCGACCTACTTGTAAAATTAAAAAACGATTATGATCGAGATCAACGCCATGAGATCTGAGAAGCTTTGCAATTGCTTTGAACTGGACTTTCTTTCCATTAAGTTGATAATAAGAAGAATTGTCTTTGAAAGCTGTTCTTGATATTACGAACTGACTGTTTGGTACCACCTCGTAATCGTCTCCAACCTAAAAACGAAAAAGAATGTATAAATGAAGCTCTTTTATACAAAATGAATAACAAAAATGTGCAAATTATTACAAAAGGCCTACAAACCTTGTCGATAATTTGCTGGAAGTGGATGGACACTGAACAGCTATTAATGTTGAGATGTTCGCTCGAATTGTGAATTAAAACCGATATTTTTTTGGATCGGATTTTGCTCGCTCTGTAGCCAAAAACAAAAAGCATCGAGTCTATCACGTTGCTTTTCCCACTTCCATTGGGTCCAACAATTGCAGAGAAACACTGAAATTTGTAAAAATTTAATTCGTGAGAACTTGCTGAAAATGATAAAGGTTATTAAATCGGGCTTTCGAAGTTTAGAAGATCCTTAATTTGAACTTGCGACAATAGGAACTTTATTATGATAATTGAAGGATGGCAGTACAGAACTAGATAACCAAAAAAATCGAAATTTTTTTAAAGAGCGAAAAAACCTTCTGTAAAATCGAAATAACCATTTAAAGATCAAACAAATGTATACTCCCAAGCTAAATAAGATTAAAGAAGGTATGATCCAAAAAAATATTCTGTTTCGCGAAAATCAAAACTGAAGATCGCGATAACACAGTATGACATTTTTTTCTAAAACCCGAAAAAATAAGAAAATTTATTAATTTTCCTCATTAAATGATGATAATTTCAAGAAATATCAATGATGAAAGGTGAAAGACAATTATTAATATGTTAAAAATGGAATAAAAATGTAACTCAAATTTTTAATAAAATATTTTAAAGCTATTGTATCAAAAAATTATACTTTGAAAAAATCCTTTAACCACAACTTGTATTTTATTTTTAAAGAGTTTTTTATGCATTAAACCCATTTTCGATTAACATGTTGGTTATCTAGTTCTCTACTGCGACCCTTCAATTTTCCTAGCAATTTTGAAAACCTCTGTTGTTTACAAATTTGAATAATCTAAATTTTAGTCCTTTCGAATTTGTAATTTCAGTTATTTTCAAAATGAAGTAATATATATTTAATTTCGGGCGCTTGTAATCTACATTTTCTAACGTTTGGGTGTTTAAAAATTTGAATTGTTTAAAATTGTAAAATTCTTCAAGTGCGACATTCTTCAACTTCAGACATCTCAATTCAAAATGTTTAATATTTAATAGTTTTAATTTTTAATATCATTATTTTAATTAAGATTCAATTGTTAATCCTCCGAATTTCAAATTATCCTATTTTAAATGCTACGTTATATTTATATTCCTTACTAAAAAATTATCCCTTTTTTTAAATGAAATTTTTCAATTACGAAGCCTTTCCTGTTCACAATTAAACTTCTGGAACTCGGCTTTCTAACAATTGAAACAAAAGATCAATTTTGAAAAACTTTCATTAAAAACCTTTTAATTTTTAACAATTTAGTTTAAATGGTGCCGTTTTTTTCGATTTTAATAGAATTTTGTTTTCAGTTTCGAACAATTTTAATGCCGAAGGAATCAATTTAAAAAAAGTACTTTGAATTCCTTTCGTTTAGGTTTCAGTTCAACTAGCTGAAAAGGTTAGTTTTAACATTTCAATTTTCAAGCTTTCAAATAAAAATGTGTTGAGCTTATAAGTGAACGTATTCAATACCAACAACATTCGCAGTTTCAATTATTTCGTCTAGAATTCTATTCTTTCCGTTAAAATTTGTGGAAATTGTGAATAATTATTCTAAACTTGTCTATATTTTATGTTGTAGACTGTCAAATTCTTCAAGATTAAAATTATTGAATGTTTATTAATCCAAATGATCGAATATAAATTTTAAATCATGCAACTATTGATGTTTAGAATACTTTGAATTCAATTTTTATTCTTATGTTTGAAAACTATCTATTTTGAAATAAAATTCAAAATTGCTCTTTTTAGAATTCTTTTCCTTAGAATATATTAATTACTGTATACCCCAAATTGAAAATTGTGCAATTGTGAATCATTATTCTGAAACTGTATTTTTTGTGAAGTAAAATTTATCATTATTACAAGTAGACTCTGCATTGAAAATTCTGCACATTTTTAAACCTTTTCATTGAAAATATTCAATTTCAAAGAGTTCTGAATTCGAATTCTGAAGTTTTATATTCTACCCAGTTGAAACTGTACGCACCGTACTCTATTCCAAAGAATTTTGATTTAAAATTTTTACATTTTAATATATTTGAACATAAGATCGTTCCACCTCGAACTATTTCGTATTTTTCAATTTGAAATATGTCAATTTAAATCTTGAAATTATTAACTCCTTAAACCTTAAATGCCTTTCACTTTAATTATTCTACCTATAAAACCAGTAAAAATTTTATATTTTGAATGCTTTATTATTTAATTTCTCCAAAAATCAAACAATTCTCAGTCAGTAGTTGATTCTAAGCTTACTTTTTAAACATTTTGAGTTTATTCAATATTAGAATCAATTCTTTTTAAGTAGAATCGTCACCAAGCGTTGATTTTCCAGCAAGTTTTAAATAGAAATAAATATTTGAATATACAAACCTTGTGAAAATGACCAACTCTTTGCTCCCCAGCATAACTCTTAAAGTTAAAATTGTTGATATGTGTGATCATTAATCGGGGACCAGTCGTATCAACTTCACCGAATTCTGCAGGTCTTGGCGGGATATAAATGTCTTCATCAATCCGGATACCCCCGTCTTCGTCAGAATCATGGCCTCCTTGTGCCCGATCAACTTCCATTTCCTCATCCGATTCATTGCCATTTGGCAAATTCTTTGGAGCCATTCTCTTAAAAATTACATTTGTAAAGTAATGAAATTGAACTTTCTTCTTGAAATTAATTAAATTATGAGAAATACTTAAAAAACTAACACATACCCTGCAATTTATTCAATTTAGAATAGCTTGAAATGAATGATTATCTACAAGTAATATTTTAAATCTAGACAAATAATCATTGACAGACTTTAATACTTAAAGAACGATCTAACATTTATCAGCTTATAAAAAGGACCAAAATGATGATGTACAAAAAAGTCAAATACAAAAATTGTTTTTAAATTCTCAAAAACATATTTCCACCCGAAAATATTAATTAAATTTATTTCTAAAACGTCAGAAAATCAACCATCTCTCTATATAGTTCTTTCTTTTTATTAGTTCAGCTGAAAAGTTGATGAAGCCCCCCGAAATCACAATCACAACTTGAAAACCAAGTAAACAATTATCACAAAACATGCCCAATAAAAACGCTAAATATTTTGATAATAAATTGTCTTCACTGAACATTTTCTGATATTCAGGCCAGAAATTAATTCAAGTATCAAGAAAACGAAGAAAACACACAAAGAACAAATTTTTCGAAAAGTGAGGTTATGTGAATCAAAACATTTCACGCTATTTTCCCATTTTTCGATATATATGATCAATTTTCGTAATAAAACACTAAAAAAACATTCGCAAGAGATTTCCAATACCATAAAAAGCTTTCCTAAAACTGAAAAATCAGGAAAATACGGGTGCAAAAATTTTCCTAACCTCGGAAACTTCAAAAGACGCGAAAGTCGTAAAATGCGAGACTTGGCTCATGAAAATTAAATCAAACTCACCTGTGATTATTACGTATCCTCTGAACACACAAAATCATATACTCGAGAACATTTCACTGTTTAAATTAACACTACTAAAGTTGTTACAAATAAACTTTCGACGTTCAATGTACATACCGCCATTAAAATCGACGCGAAAATGGCGAAAATGCGACGCCAGTCGCCACGGGTTCAAATTCAAAATTTTAATCGAACTGAAGTTCCTTAAAATGTATTTAAAAATATTCAAAATTATGTTTTTTCTAAAAAAAAACTTCTCTTCATGCTTCTATTATGTTAAAATATCAAAAAATTTGTTATTTTACAACGAAAAAACCTTACAATTTCGTAATTATGAATCGAAATTTAAAAATAACGGCCACAAGCCGCCATATCGGTAGTCACGTGATGGAATACATCTATGTGTATAAAATCAGAGATTTTGACAAAGAATCATAAACAGTTTTGTTCATTATTCAATTTGGAAAATTAATTATCCATTTTGATGTACCGAGATACACCTTTTCAATAGGAAAATAAATATATGTTCAGAAAAAAAGATTCAAAGCGTGGTAAATCGACCGGAAGTGAATATCGATTGTGCTCCTTTTTCAACTCTTTTATTTTAAAATCTTATATTTTTGTTTGCTGATTTCTTAATTGTATTTTCGTATTGATTATTGAGTAAATTATTATTTATTTTATCGTAAACTCATTTTTCTATAATAATATGGAGTTTTTTTTGGTTGAGAAATGGAATTTAGGTCATCCGCCCCTAAAAGCAGCCTCTGAAAACCTGTTAACATCAAGACTCCGTGGCGCAACGGTAGCGCGTCTGACTCCAGATCAGAAGGTTGCGTGTTCAAATCACGTCGGGGTCAAGGAATTTATTTTTGTTTTGGATTCACATTTTTTTATTTTAAAAAGTTCAATATTCAATACGTATAAGTTAAAAAGATTTATAAAAATATTTTTTTAACTGATTCGAATTTGAAAAAAATTCAAATTTTATATTTGATAACCAAATTATTTAATTTTTTAAAGCACCCGAATTTCGAGAATAAGAATTTAGAGGAGTATTGTTATCTAAATTCAACATTTTTGTTGGTTTGCATAACTCAAACCTGCATTTTGAAATATTTAAATTAAAATTGACCGATTGCAAAAGTGCTCAAATATTGATGATTGAAATTGGATGACAAATGACAAATACGATTATGAAATAAAAATACTTTTATCAATTTTCAATTTCAGGGACAAACCCATTTTAAATGTATGAAAATGTAGTAGTAAAGTTCTGGTTAATTATAAACATTATAAATTCGAATTTCGCGCCGCTCTTACCAACAGTTGATAACATAGTTTCCGTTAATACAAAAAAGAACTGTCAAGAAACTCAACATAACCTCACTTTTTAAATCAGTACGCGCGTCGTGTTCGTGCAATCCTCGTTTTCAGTATTTTTATCAGTTTTCCTTTTTGCAAATTTGTCGAATTAGTGAACTTCGATAAAAATGGTGAAAGAAACTGAAATCGAACCTTCAAAAAAGCGAAGAAAATCTGTCGGAGGAGGAACAATTGCGGTAAAGGATGGAGACATGTATAAGGTTTGCAATATAAATATATATTTCGAAATAAATATTTACAAAATATGTTGTAAAATAATAACAGTTTCATTGTTGTATGTATTATCATAATGATTGAACTCTAAAAGATTTAATTTAAGCAATCAAAGTGAAATACTTTATTGTTTTTCACGCGTATCTTATTGTTAGCAATCTTAGCAATCAATGGAACTTCAAAATTTTGTTTGTCTCGCCGAAATTTCGCCGCTAGATTCCGTAAATTTGGTAGAAACTCTTTCTTTTTCAATATTTAAAGCACTTTTATTTTTAAATATGCTAATAATTGATACAAAAATATGAATTAGGATTAATATTCTGTTATAAAGAAAGTTTGCCAAAGAAAACAAGTAAGAATAGTGACACGTATTTTAAAGCACCCAGAACCCAAAATTCCGAAAAAAAATGTTTATAAAGAATAAAATGCTGAATATAAATATATGTAAATAATTTGTTATGCGAAGAAGTCTTATTTAAATTTTCTTATTTTTCGGTCTTCCTTTTTGGCGTGTTGAGTCAAGACCTTAAATGGTTATTATTTATGTAATCAAGAATTTTAGAACTATTTTCGTAGATGAAAGTTAGTCTCTTTTAATATTCCTTGGTCCCAAACGCAAAATCTCTCTTAAAAATCTCTGTCACGACCAGCTAGGTTGGCCGAGTGGTCTAAGGCGCCAGACTTAAGTTCTGGTTCCCAACTGGGAGCGTGGGTTCGAACCCCACACTTAGCAAAGTTTTTTTTTAAGTTATTTACGTTATTTCAACAGTTGTAACCATATTTATTTTGAATAAAAGATGTTTTTGCTTATTTTAACTGTCAAATATGCAGAATATTATGTCAGGGATGCCAATCCGTCCTTTTTTTTCCCTAATCCCATTTTTCCGCCGTAAATTTCAAAAATCCCCTTAAATCTCTAAAATCTAGAATTATGACACAATTTCCTCTGTTTTTTCATAAAGTTTAGATTCATCAAATTCGCATACCTCTTGTTGGGAATGATCGGTTATTTTAATAAGGAGTAATTATGATTGGTTGTCAACGTGTGTCTGTGGGAATATTGCGGAAAATATGTATAAAAACAATAAAGAAGAAGTCTCGAGAGAAATATTAGAGGTTAAATTGAAATGTAAGAACGAATATTAGACACGTGTTTTAGGTTTTAAGATAAGTGACAATAGATAAATGGTTAAAGACGTGATCTACACTGTCAAAAATTTCCACTAATTTTGTAGGTAGGAAAAATTTGAAAAACTTCGAAATTTTGCCAATAATTTGGAAAAATTTCCTTTTCAAATAGAAATATTTCGATCGGTTTGGGAAATTTTACATACATGTTTGGGAATGAAAAATTCCTACAATATTTGGTAAATTTTCCCAAGTTACACTCAGAAAAATTTTCACTTCCATAGGAAATATTCTATTTTCCTTTGGAAAATTTGCACATAAATTTGGGAATAAGAAAATTCCATACTTTTTAGAAAATTTTTCAATTTCAGGAGTAATTTTACTGAAAGTTTTTTAGGGAAAATTCCTAGGACTGCGTAGGAAATTTTTGTTTCAATATAACTAAGCAATTTTTTTCAAACTCGAAATTTTCAAATTTTGTGTAGGTAATATTCCTTGTTTATTGGCATTGAAGTAGATATTTTTCACAGGCAAAAATGTATTAATGAATTACATATAATTACCATTATATTTGAAAGTTTGTAATTACAATTTGTAAAAATATTACGTCATATACAATTTTTTAGTAAGGCAGAAACATTACGTACAGGTTTATTTTTTTCTACGAAAAATTAATACAATAATGATTTAAAACTTTTTTCAAAAAGACCTGGCAGGTATTCCTTTATGAAAGAAGATTTAGTGTCACATTAATTTGAAGTAAAATTATTTTTGACAATTACACACGCTCCGAAAGAATAAATCACAGATTCTATATTATAAAAAGCATTTATTATTATAGTAATTTGAAGTAAAATTATTTTTGACAATTAAATGTCATAAAAATATAGTATTTATTAATGTATTTTCACTCCCGTTTCAAAAAAAAAATCCCCTTTCCCCCCAAAAAATCACCTTTTTCCCTAAAATTAAACGACTGAACCGCTGGCATCCCTGTTATGTATTTTTAAAAAAATTCTTAATGGATACAAATTAACAACAACTGACGAAATATCTGGCTAAATTCTGACTGGGAATTATTGGAAATTGAACTTTTTTCGCAATAGAACAAATTATAATTGAAATTATTAAAATTTGGGTACAATTTCGCATTTTTTTAGGGAATGCAAAAGTTCAACATTCAGATCGGTAAGGATTTTAAATCTAATGCATACAAGATGAAACTGTAATTAAATAATTCAGAAAAAAAAAACAATTCTTTTACATTTTAAGACTTAAAAATTATTGTACAATTTCAAATTTGTCTAAATATTCAAAATTATTCTTTTTTATGATGAGTAGAAAGTTGTAAGCATACTAAATTAATAAAAATGTAATATTTGATAACTGATAATTTACAAATTGAAATTTAAGAATGAAGTGATTTTTAATTAATATTATTATAAATAAATAATTGAAAAGCAAAATCTTAAAAACTGAACAAAATGAAATAAAATTACAAAGTTCCATATCGTGCTTTTAAAGTTAAAGAAATTCTACTGGAACTAATTTAAAATTCAACCATTTTAAGTAAAAAATTTAGAAAGGCAATAGTGTAAGTTTAAAGCAGTGAAACTCGAACAATTAAAATGTTTATGTCTTACATAGTGACTAAATGTTAATAAAAATAATTCACATTGACAGCGTACAAATCGCATACGTTTATATTTAATTTATCCAAAATTAAACAATTTATGTAACATTTGAGGCAACCTAAATTTGAAGAGTGATAAGTAGAACAAGTTTAATGTAAATAATTGTCAATGAGATTAATTTAAAATTAAGATGGTTTGAAATTAAACAGTTTCACATTGAAATTGTTTAAAATAAATTACCCATTTAACAATAAAAGCATTTGAAATTGAAGAATGTTATGCTTGAAAGCTAAAATATTAAAATCCTTTTATATTTGAGGACATAGAAATAGAAATTTTGCAAATCAAGCAATTAAAATAAACTGTTTTATATTAAAGTATTTTATTAAACTGTATAACATCTAATTCCTTTCTTCTTCAAAATTTAGACGATAATAACTTATGAAGAAAAAGAAGCACTCGAGAGATCTCCAGAAGAAGACTCAGACATTTTTCTCGCCACATGTGAAGGAATTCGCAAAGCGATGGCAAAAATTGCTGAATTGAAGACCAGTGAAAGTCCAACTGTAAGTAAAATTGTTTAAAGAATATATTTATCTTGAAACTAGTCAAACTTAACACTTAACCCGTAAACGTTTTTTCGGCACCTTCAACCCGTAAACCTGGGTCGTTCACGTCCAGCGCATTTTTCAATAATTTGCACTGATAGGAAAAATCTGAAAAAATTCAGGGATCACAACTGAAGTCTCTACTCAACAAACATGCAAAAGACTTTTAGATAAAAATAAATTATTTAAACAATTTTTGTAAATAAACAAAATAAAGTCGAAGAGATGCTGTGTTTTCTTCAAAAAATCATAACTTTTGATCTAATTAAACAAATTAAAAAATTAAAAAAGAAAATTAAATTTCAAACATGCGCCTTTCAAGAAAAAAATATTAAAATTTGCTACCACAAAAATAAATGCTTAAGTTTTAAAGGTGAATATTGGGATATTTCATGGAAGTAAGAGTTTTCGAAATAATGAAATTTTCGGACCTACAAACGTTTATATTTATTTAAAATGGTTAAAAAAAAGTAAAAAATACGTAGTGTACTATACATTTTTATAGCTCTAAACAAAGTAAAAAATTGCTAATTTATAATACTTCCGTATTACACTAGAGTCCCACTATAGTAGTTCCCGAGATAAGGGACAAGGTGGTCCAAGGGGACGAGATGGAGCCGTTTGTAAGGTCAGCGGAGTTGCCATGTTTAGGGTTCGGCGCTGTCAGAAGCCACATGAATGAAAGAGAAGAAGAACGGTTTGGAGAGTCCCGAGATAGTGTGAAGCGATGAAGGGTACTCCCGAGACGGCTACTATAGAGGGACTCTGATGTATTCTAAGCAAGTCTATGCTCCTCGCAAACAGGCTTGCGGCACCTAACACAGCAGAAATGCGTTTTTATGTCGCGCTCAGTCACACAAAAAAAACATCTTTTCCGTTTTTCCATTTTGTCGGTTCCTAAAATACTTGTTTCCTGTCGCGAAGAACGCGCTGTACATCATCAGATGTACGTTGCTCCATTTTGAGTTCTATGACCAAAATTATTATTTAGTTAGCATTATTATGTTCAAATGCGTTAAAAAAACGTTATAAAGTAAAAAATAATCAAATACTCGCTTGCAGAAAAAACAACCGATTCCGGTAAACCTGGGTCGTTCGTGTCCTCCTCAGACTTCGTTCTATCACCACAAAGAGTAAACGTGAACTAGAGACCTGCCTTCTGGCCCTTAGGTCCCCCTCCTAAATAACTTTTTTTAGGGCAGGGTAAGGTCCGCATCCCTCTCGCAGTCACAGAGTAACTCAGTCAATTAGTTTTCGCTCGGACACGAATGACCCAGGTTTACGGGTTAAGTGTTAAAATAAAATTATGGAGATACCAACACAGTTATTAAATATCAATCGAGGGGTATTACTCCGTACACTTTTGGCGTAATAATGCGTAATAACGCAAATATTATGCGTAATAATGCATAATTTTCAGGTAACAGCGAGTAGAATTTTTGTTTGCACTGTACTTTTGGTAAATTTTTTTCATACTCGATTCTCTCTACTGTATTCCCTCCAAAAGATATTATAAAAATTACGCGGAGTGAATTTAGTTATTATTTCACAAATGTGTAAGAATCAGAGTTCAATATTTTTATATGAAAAACACAATCCATGAGTGACAGGACGAAATCAGAAACAATAACAAAGTAAATTTATGCAGGAACAAGCACTTGGACAAAAATTTACCTTGAGCGAACACTAAGTATATATATATTTTTAATTTTTACAAAAATCAGGTATTATTTTCTTACCAAAAGGAATAATTTGCGGGAGGCCAAATTATTAAAAAATGTATAAAACTTGAAAAAAAACACCCTTTTAAAGAGTTTTTGCAACTAAACATTCATGGAATTATTTCAAACACACGTAATTTTCAGTAGTCCTACTTTCAAATTGATCTGAAATTATATGATTTTTATATTTCTGAAATTATTATTAAAGTAATAAAAGTCGTTCATTTCTAGTCGTGCAACTTTAAATTATTTCAAGTTGTAACTAAATAATTTGAAATGTTTCAATCTAAAATTATCAAACACTTTAAATTCATAATTCTTGCATATTTAAATAGCTCTAAATTTCAAATTATTATTCAATGTACTTTCTCTTTGCAATTCCTGACGTATAAATTTGGTATTTTTTTATCGTATACGGAGAAATATTCATCATTTTCGTCAGTAAATTTTCGATTCTGTTTTGTAGGCTAAACAGATCTTACTTTTATCGCGAAGTTAAAACCAAAATAAAAAAATCAGATTTTATAATTTTGCTTCTTTTTACTTCTTTATATTATAAAACAGTTATCAGATGCAAGAAAGTCATTTCTTCTACACAAAAAAAGTGTTTTAAAAAGTTAAAAAAAATGTTTTGAAAAAGCTCAGGGGTTTAAATGGTTCAATTCATAATACAAACGCTATAAATTTGAAATTAGTCTAATTTTTCATGTTTTATACATAAAATTATTAAATTTTAAAGGTTATAAATTACCATTGTGAAAAATAACTGAAAGTAAGAAACTGACTCGTTGGCTTGCAATAAGCATTGGAACGGTATATTTTTACATTTTTAATGTTTAAATTAAATCAATTAGAAAAGTGCAGTCAAAAAAGTCTTCCCAATTTTTCGCGGATTTTATTCAAATATTTTCGAAGAGATAATTCCTATTTAATTCAACTCTGTTCTCCAGTGACCAAAATGCACGAGAAAAAAATCGCCAAGACCCAAAAATCAAAATTGGAAATAAAGCGATTTTGAAAATTTTTTATTTTTGTATTTAATGAGATTATCTATATAACTTGTGGTTTACACATTTTTCTAAGCATGTGTGAACTTTTTCAGCATAGAAATACACTAGAGGAAAATCAATAACATCCAGGAGTCGAAATTAGAATTACAGAAAATTTCCAAAATTTGGAATTTAGTATGTAATAGAATTATTGTCGGATTTTTACTAGTGTATTTCTGCGCTAAAAAATTCTAAGAATGCTTGAAAAAATTATATAACCACAAGTGAAGAAAATAATTTATTGCATACCGAATTCCAAATTTTGAAAATTTTCTGTTCTAATGTGTTCTGAAAAATGTTTAAGCCACAAGTTATAAAGATAATTTAATTCAATACCAAATTCAAGATTTAAAAAATTCGCTTTATTTCCAATTTTGATTCCTGGGTCTTGGCCATTTTCTTATAGTGCATTTTTGTCACTAGAAATTTTTCAGGTATTCTACAGATTTTCGACAAGTGAATACCCCCTCGATATTAATAGATGTATTCTTTTATTTAACTTGAATTTTCTTTAATTTCATTTTCAAATTTAATATTAATGATCATATTGTTTAGGCGAAGGAGGAAATCAGCGAACTACAAATAACGACATCGTTGGCCTTCATCGAGTTAAAAAAACTCAACAGAATGGAGAAATTCAGGACAAAATTTTCTCGAGATTCTCTCATAACTGCAAAAAGTGGAGTCGATAGTCGCCATCTTCATTTACAGAATTTATTGTACGAAGTCATGCATCTCAAAAAGGAAGTCATGAAGTGTCTTCAGTTCAAGTGAGAATAATCTAAGCATTCAAGATATTTATTATTTATTAATTGAAATCATTTATCTTCATCTGATTAATTTATTATTCAGATCGAAGGACGAGATGATAGAATTAGTCTCAGAGGAAGAATTTTACAAGGAAGCACCCGAATCAGTTTCAAGAGCCGTAAGTATTACAATTACAATTTCGTAAAAATCAACACTTTGTCAATAATTTCAAATAAATTTGGAAAATACTGGAGTTCCGAAAGTTCAGACTTATGAGCGACCACTTATCTCCTGAATGAAAAATGTTTAAATTACATAACTGCCTTTAATTCATCAGGAAGTGACAAAAAAAGATCCCCACCAACTAAGACTGGCTCGACTCGAGTGGGAACTCACTCAAAGAAAACAACTAGCTTCTCTCTGTCACGAACTATTTGATAGTAAAAAGGTCGTCGCTTCGAGTATTGAACAAAAACAAACCCGATTGGACAATCTTGCTCCACAACTTCGCACCATTTTGGAAGTAAGCTCCTAAAAAATTAATCAACTTAAATTAATAAAAACACACCAAAAAAATTATTATAAAAATTATATACAATAATCAACTTCTTTTAAATTTCAGGCCAGCAAACCTTTACAGGAAAGTCTTGGTCTTCCTTTAGACAAAATAAGACAGGATCACAAAAAGGCGGCATTGTTGTCTTCACCTCTTTATGTTCTCTATGCAAAATCTTCTGCATACAGAGACGCTTATGGTAAAAATGATAAATCTGATCAAATATTTAATTTACTCGAAAAACATACACACGCGCTAGGCGCGAGGTTATTTTGTTTGTTTCGCGCAATTTCTAAATTAAGGTATAAAATTAATATTAAAACAAAATTTTTGCAATTTCATAGTATCTATTATCTAAAATAATAGAAAAGATATGCAAGGACAACATTTTTGATAATTGATGAAAATTGATATCTTAACTTCAGAAGTAATATATTTTTTCTTAATAAATAGGCAATCGAACCATTGCATGTTTGTTGTTACACAATACCAATTTTAGACGAAAAACACTGACATAAGGGAACAAAACATTGTTTTATTATTATTACATTATTTTCGAAAAAATCAACTTTTACTTATTTTATGGATTGAAATATTTTTTAAATTCTCATGTAGAATTATGTAAATATTACATTTTCAACACTTTTTTTCAATACTAAATTCGCTTTTTTCTTGAATTTTCAACAGCTCAAAGTGGAATTTTCAATTTTCATCATTTGTCACTAGTTTAATTTTCAAATGTTAAATTTTAAACTGTTGAAAATTGAATAAAATTGAAAGTTGAATTTACAACAGTTAAGAATTAAGTTTATAATTTTCTATCATTTTCAATTTTCTTCTATTTTTATTTGTTGACGATTTAATTTTTTCTGACGAAAAATAATCAAAAATTGTTCAAAGATTCTACATCTTGTTCCAATTATAATGATTTTTGTTTAAAAATACCAATTTTCGATTAAAAACGCGAATGTAACTTAAAATGGTTAAAAATTATGAATCTTCTTCGAAATCTAATTATTTTTTAATAAAAAAGAAGATTTCTAACGAAAAGTACTAGCATAATCCGAAATTATTCAAGCTTGTAATTTTTTTTAAAAAGTCTTTGGATTTAATTCTAATGATTTTACTTTCAAAATACTGATTTTAGAAAATAATTTAAAGTTGTTAAAAATTGTAACTATTCTTTGAAATCTATTTTTTTAATGCCAATAATTACTGAAGAAAAATACTAACAGAACGTAAGAATCAATTGTTCCATATAGTAAATCTTCTTTGAAATTTAATGATTTTTGTTTAAATTTAAAATACCCGATTGAATGTGAAAAACGTTAACATAACCCTAAATTGTTCAAAAATTGTAAACCTTCTTTGAAATATGTATTGAATACCGCTAGCTTAAACTTACAATTGTATAATACAAATTTCATCTTTTTTTGAAATCCAATAATTTTTAAATAAAAATACCGATTTCTGGTGGAAAACTCCAACATAGCCTATAAGTATTGAACAGTTAAGCATATCTTATTCTTTGTAATCTAATTTTTTTAATGAATTGTTTGATGGATATTTAATCTTTTTGGTTGAAAATTTAACTATGCGTTGAAAATTGATTCAATTTGGCTAAAAACTTATTTCTGTAACTTATAATTAAACTATTCTATTTTTTGATGAAAAATATTTTGTTAGCGGAAAATTCATCTATTTTGTTGAAAATTTATCTTTTTTATTAGCAAAGTATCCTTTTTGGTTGAAAATTCAACTATTAGGTTGAAAATTCATGTATTTTGTTTAAAATTATTCTTTTTTGGTAGAAAATTAATCTTTTCGGTTGAAATTTAATTTCTTTGGTAGAAAGTTAGTTTTTAAATTGAAAATGATTTTTTTTAACTAAAAACTTAACTATTCTACTTTTCGTCGAAATTTTTTTATGAGGCACATTTAATCTTTTTGGTCGAAAGTTTATCTGGTTGGTTGAAAACTGAACTATTTTGTTGAAAATTTATTATTTATTTAGTTGAAAACTTATTTCTCTAACTTCAAATTAAACTATTCTATTTTTTGTTAAAAATTTATCTATTTGGTTGAAAATTTGTCTTTTTTTTTCTTTTGTAGAAAATTCATCTTCTGGGTTGAAAATTCAACTATTTGGTTAAAAATGTATTTTCTTGATTAAAGATGCAACATTTAGTGAAAAGTTCATTTCTTTTGTTAAAAGTTTAACCAATTTTGTTGAAAATTCTTATTTTTTCTTGAAACTGAATTTTTTACAAAATTGTAGCTATTTCGTTTTTGCTAGAAAATTGATCTTCTTAGTTGAAGATACACGTACTTTGTTGAAAACTGGCATTTTTTACTTGAAAATTTAATTATTTTGGTAGAAAATGAATATTTTTGGGTTGTAATTTCAACTTTTTTTCAAGAATTCATCTTTATGACTTAAAAACTTAACATTTTGGGTGAGATTTTTTTCTTCATTGATTGAAAAACCTTTCTTGGTTGAAAATTTAATTCTTTTGTCGAAAATTCATTTTTTTTGGTTTAATTCAACAGTTTTTTGTTGAAAATAAAAATATTTGTTGATAAGAATATAATTTATTATACTTTTTGTTGAGAATCCATTTTTTCATCAAAGATTAATCAGTTTGGTTGAAAATTCAAGTATTCTGTTGAAAATTAATTATTTTAACTCCGAGTTTTTCAAATTACTCAATCGGCATTGAGGAAAAGCGACAACAATGCTTTCGCGATTTTCCTGATACACCTATTTTTTAGAGAATGATAGTTCGTGAAATAAAGAGCAATCTTGTAAATCTGCGACTTGATTGTAAATGTTACTGTTTTATTTTAGATTCGTCATTGGTTGTGACAATCGAAGGAGACGAGGATGAAGCTAAGCGAACAAACAGTCAAGACAGGCTTCAAGAATCAGATTCTGATGCGGAAACTACTTCGGAAAATGTAGTTGAGGAAGCACCGGTCCATAAAAAACGACACCACCGAATGTCGAAAGAAGCAAGACAGGAAGAAAAGAAATTGAAGCTTCTTCAACGACATCCACTCAGTGTCAAGATTGTTCTCATATTCAAAAGTATGCCTAAATTTCATTGATCAATTGCTTGATTTTTACTGATATTTTTAGATTTGTAATTGGCTAATCCTTTTTTTTCTGTAGATGAAACAAAACTGACTCTGCAATTCTTCTACTTAACTGTTCTGAAGGTCGTATCTGTTGAATCGAATCTCGAAAACGTTGACCAAGGAGGTGTCACTGCAGGGTGAATAAATTACTATCTTCTCTTTATAATATCTGGGTAGATTTGTATTTTTTATGTGATCGATATCTACCCATAATAGACCCGATTTTTCTGCTCAAAATATTTTTCCTGTATTCCTATTTTTGCCCTTCTTGAAAGTGCAAAAAATGCTGTAAAATGAAAATTTGGTAACAATAAATACTTGAAAAAGTGACAATTTCCAATCTGGAAGTGTTAAAGATTTGAAAATTTCAGTCTAAAACGAAGATGATTTCCAATTTGTATGGGCTGGTTTAAGTTCTTCAGTTTGAAAGTATATCCTACATAATTTAATAAATCCAAATTCGAAGCCAAAATTAGAGAATTTTCAAATGAGAAGAATTTGAATTTAAATTCCTTAAACTTAAATTTTTTAATTTAAAGTCAAATATGTATATGTTTGGAATATAAAAGGGGCCGTTCAAAAAACGCGTAACGCTTTTTCTATATTAAGTGTATGTAACTTCAACATTAGCGTAACGCTCGAGGCGATCGGGAGGGATTTGAACGGCCCCAAATATGTTTAAAATGGGGAACTTTTTATTTTTGATTATGCAATTCCTAACGTAGAAATGTGGAATATCATTCATATAAACGATTCCAATTGAAGATAATTCAAACTAGAGAAAGTGACTCTCTGGTATGTTTAAAACAAGCTTTCAAAAGGGTATATTTTTAACATTATAATTCAAAAAGAAGGAAATAGGAGATTTTAATGAATACCATTTTCAAATAAAAACATAAATTGCACAATTTTAAATTTGAAGCTTTAAAAATTGAATGTTTTCCAAATTAGCTATTCAAAACTGAATAATTACAAGTTGTCAACTGTTTTATTGAACATTTTAACCGCAATCCTTTTTAATGTGAAGAATTAAAAATGTTGAGCCCTCAAAATATACAATATTCAATTTTTAATCGTAGAAATTGAAACAGTTTCAAATCGGATTCCCTTAAAATCACATATCTAATTATTTCTTGTGTGCTGGAAATTCATCTTTTTGGTTGAAAATTCAACTATTTGTGGAAACTTTTATTGTTTTGTAGAAAGCTCGTATTTTTGGCTTGAAAATTCAACATTTTTGGTTGAAATTCTTTTTCTTCATTGGCTGAAAAAATCTTTCTTGGTTGAAAATTATATTTTTTTTAATTTGAAAATTCATCTCTTTTGGTAGAAATTTAATCTTTTTTGGTTAAAAAATCAACTTTGGTTGAAAATAAATATATTTTGGTCAGGGATTCAACTATTTTGTTGAAAATTCGTCTTTTTTGGCTTAATACAACTGTTTTAGATTAAAAATGAAAATCTTTCCTTGGGTCAAATATCAACTATTACATTGTTTGTTGAGAATTCATATTTTTTGCCTGAAAGTTCAACTACTTGGTCGAAAGTTAAACTACTTTGTCAATTCATATGAAACAGTGAAAAATAACATCACCAAAAAAATTCAATCGGTAAAAATTACGTAAGATAGGTGGGGTGGGGAGATTAAAAACTGACGGACTCTAACAGAGGGGGGTGCGTGGTTCAAAATTTCAGAAAAAAGTTTACCTAGTTTATGCATGGCTTCCGTGTTTTTTCGATCTATAAAAAATCCCAGTTATTTTCTGTTTTCCGATCGAGTGGCCACCCCGAATTTGAAGTACTATTACATTAATTAGCACCCTATTTTTAAATGTAATAAAAATATATACAATTTGACGAATTTAAAAGTGTTTAAAAATACCCTACATCTTCCTCATTTTCGTGAAGAAAATGAAAAAATCACCCTATTTCCCTATTTTTGAGAGCATTAATTAATGTTTCACAGCATGTGGATTAATTAAATAGGTCTGTAATAACGTCCTAATTGTTTCTAAAACCAGGGACATGTTGATATCCGAATCTATTCTCCGAGAACTCTACCCCAGAGACACAGGACTCGAATCTCCAAATCCGACGAATCATTATCAACTGGCGAGACACAAACTTGGATCTTTTCCTTCTCTAGGACTCGGAATTCCCTACAAATGGGCTCAGCGAATGGCAGGGCTTTATTTCGACGCGCCCGATGTTCAAGAACAGAGAGCAAATGTTCGTAATTTTTTTTATTCATTCTTTAGTTCCTGGTAATACCTTTTGTTTAATTCTACCGTTCTGATTTACTTGAGATCTTTTCATAGGTTACCAGTCAGGAACTCGCCCACGACAACATAGAAAATGTCCTCAAGGAAATAAAGAGGCGCGTGAAGGCTAGGCTCGAATTATGTACTGAAATTCGTCAACTAGAGTCTGGAAACTTGCCTATTTTCACCGGTACTGTAGATCCCATTCCGCAGAAAATCGCTACAAATTTGTGCAAGTTTGTAACCCTCTCCTGGAAAAACTACTGCAATAGTCCAGATACGCCTCCATTTTGTCGTGAGGGCTTGGTCAACTCGATCGACGTTTTTTACGAGGCTGTTCTACGAAGAGGAAGCAGTGAGTTTACACTATTTTCTCATATATCTTAATAAAGCTTCAGACTAAAAAATCAAGTTTTCAGAATTTCTAGAAATTCGGCCGACTGCCTAGAACAGCTAAATGCCGGCATTGAGAAGAATACTCAATTATCCATCTAAACGCCTGGCTATCTAGTATTTTAATTTAATTCTCACCTAATCTCACCTAATCAGACAAATGAAATTTTGTATTCAAAATTATAATTTTTCGAGCTGGAAAAGGGAAGTGAAAAGTTCTACCCTATCCCTTTCCCAGCTTTATGATTTATTTACAAACATTATCAGAATTATTCTATTTGAAAGTTTATGATCAAAAAGTATTTTCTATTCATGCGTAAACTTTTAATTATCTCCATGAAAAAATTTCTGTTTCAAACAGATGTTTCAAATATTAAAAATGAGCATAACTTCCTTTAATCTGCAATTCAGTGTATTAATATTATAGATCAATCGATTTGCCTCGAATCAAAGAATCTTTTCCGTTGTTGCCTCAATTTTGAATTATGTTAGTGAAAAAAGTTTTACTATAAAGAACCGATTTTTAAAATATTATTGAATGCTAAAAATAAATTCAATAAATATTTTTGGAAATCCTTTCGTCAGTTTTAAGATATTAGTGGTGATGATAAGCCCTCTAAATTTCATCAATTTATCTGCAACCGTTTTCAAGTTATCTTGTTCACAAAAAAAGTGTGATATCCACACAGACACACACACAAATAGTTTCGGACATTTGCTTAGAACATTGTATCAGACATTTTTCAATTGAGTAAGGTTTAATTAAATGAATTAAAAAAATTTTGAAAATTTTAAAAGTCTAATTTTCAAGCAAAAAAGACAAATTTTCTACAAAAAGTTGAATTTTCAACTCAAAAATATGAATTTTGAACAAAAAAGTTAATTTGCAATCAGTCAGTTGTATTTTCAAGAAAATATTTAAATTTTCAATAAAAAAAAAACAATTTTTAACAAACAAAAATTCAACTGAAATTATGAATCTACAACCAAATCAAACATCAATTTATAACCAGATAGTTCATTTTTCAACCGAGGTAATTACTTTTCTAACAAAAAGACGAATTTTCAACAAATTACATACATTTTAAACTAAATTTTTTCAACAGTTAATGTGTGATGATAGTTTCTAAACACTTGTAACAAAATAGGGGAATTTTTAAACTAAAACAGATCAATTATTAACTATAAATAGTGTAGATAAATTTTAATTTAAGAAAATTATTTTTCCATACAAAAACGAATTTTGTACCAAATAGTTGAATTTTTAAGCGAAAAAGATGTTCAAGTTATGTTAAGTATATGCTCAAGAAAATAGTAAAATTTTCAGTTGAAAATTAATTTTTATCACGAAGAAAAGGAAATTTTTAAACAGAAGATTAATTTTCTACCAAAAAAGACATTTTAAGCTAACAAAAAATCGATTTTTCACATAAAATGGTGTAGTCAAATTATCATTTAAGAGAATTAATTTCCAATATAAAAACGAATATTCTACAAAACAGTTTAATTTTGTACCAGATAGTTGAAATTTCAACCAAAGTGTTCAATTTTGAAGCGTAAAAGATGAATTTTCTACAAAACAGTGGAATTTTAAACCCCAGAATATAAATTTTCAACAAAACGAATATTCAGATAAAAAAATTAATTTTTAATTAAAAATGAATCGAATTTTGAACTAAAATAATGAATCTTCAACCAACAAAATAGTTGATATTTTAACAAAAAATATTCTAATTTAAAATAAAAAAACATTTGCATTTAACCAACAAAAACGAAGTTTCCACAAAATACTTAAATCCCCAATTAAAACAGATTAATTTTCAAGCAAACATTCGAATTTTTAACTAAAAAGTGGATTTTCTACCAAAATACATAAATTTTCCACCAAATTTTTGAATTTTCGAGCCAAAAATATCATTTTCCTACAAAACGTTTGAATTTTCAACAAAAAAGTTAATTTTCAATCGAAACGGATTAATTGTAATCCAGACAGTGAATTCTCAACCTAAAAAGATGATATTTCTACAGAAAAAGATTAATTTCCAACCAAACAAAATTTTTAGTCCAGAAAGAAAATAAATTCCAATCAAATTGTTGAATTTTTAAGCCAAAAAGACGAATTTTTAACAAAATAGTTGAATTTTCAACAAAGTAACACAAATCGGAACAAAATAATAACAATTTTAACTAAAAAAGATGAATCATTAAACGAGTCCGAGACTATCTACTTTAAATTAGAGGACAATTGTTCATTTTTCAGTAAGTGGCTAAATTTATCATTTGACATGCTTCATTTGAACTCTGAACACACCTTTCTCCTGGAATTTAATAAATTTTATTATTTCAAATTGTAACTTGTGCAAGAAAAATCGTAGACGCGGTTATTTTACGTTGTAATATTTACTAAATACCACAAAAAATTCGTTCAGAGTTCAAATTATGCATGTTGAATGGTAAATTTAGGCATTCAATTTTATCTGTGACCGAATCGCAAAATAAAATGTTTACCTTCGAAACCTGTAAAAACGTGAACTCAAATTAAAAGCATTTTGAAATATATGATATAAAATCATTATTCTTATTATTATGTAAAAGTTTATTTCATTATTCAGATGAACATCGAAATAACAATAAAATGTTAGATAGCTATTCAATGTGTGTCTTAATACTTAATAGTTAGTTTCTTCTAATTGCAGAATGTCTAGGCAGTCCGAAGACTGTCGAAAACTTCTAAGTATCTACGACACATAGATATCTTGAAATTTCGATGAATAATTTTTTTTAAATTTTTTCTCAGGTGAACTTATCGCTCGAATCGCAATAAAGCCCGATTATCCAAAAGTCACTCCAGTCTTCAGCATAAGTTTAAGTCCATCAGTTCCAGCTTCAGTCGATGTTCTCCGAGATATTGAGAGGGAAGTGAACGTAATGTGGGAAAAACCTCCGACTCTGACTGCACAAATTCAACGCCTCAGAGCCTGTTTCGATATTTATTTGGAAACCGAAAGCATGGCACCGAGGGAGAAGATTTTCTTCCATCCAGTCAAAGGAAGAACTCGTGCTCGTCCCTACAAGTATGTTGCCTTAGGCGGAGGTATTTTTACTCATCGATAAAATCAGATGATAAATCAT
Organism: Andricus quercusramuli; assembly: GCA_932178445.1. Lineage (NCBI taxonomy): Eukaryota > Metazoa > Arthropoda > Insecta > Hymenoptera > Cynipidae > Andricus > Andricus quercusramuli. The sequence goes on from CAKNXH010001190.1 coordinate 316,874, forward strand.
CAGAGGTGTATGATTCTAATTGCAAAAAAATGTAATAAACTTTTTTTCAGACAGTATAAGAGAGAAATTCTTTTCTGAGCTTAGTCTTAGTCAGATATATTCCAGAAATTAGGAACCTTGAGAATTTAGATTAATGGTATTTTTCTTGAAACGGAGAACAGGTATGTCCGAAGTTTATTTTTAAGAAGATTATTTTCTGATCTCAAACGAGCTCGTTCTCGTTTCATAAAAATATTTTCGGCCTTCACATGGTTAACTTGCTGCCAAAAATTTTCCATTTTGTCGTAGAGATCTACAATCTGTGGAAAGAAAATAATTATTCAATAGGAAAACCTACCCAATCACTTTAAGAGTCACTTGATATATAAAATTATGCAATTTTGAAAGAATCAGAATTAAAGTTCTTAAAAGTTTCAACGCGAAATTGCACAGTTCACAGTATATAACATTTTCTAATTTAGTAGCAGCAGTACAACGAAAATTGTCAGTAAATTGAAAATTTATTGGATAATTATTTAAATTTGTTCAATTTTTGAAGCTTGAGTTTTAGCGACCTGGAATTCGCAGGGAATTTTTATATACCTGGGATAACCTGGAAATCTTAGAGAATTTGTTCGAGAGCGTGTTTAATTTTTTTTTTTTTTTCATACGCAATATAAAATTGAATAACAGTGATTCTTCGTTTGTAAAAGCAGCTTTATATTAACGTATTTAACTGGTTTGTTCCATTTTTTTTAAATTAACCTTCAACTGAAAATTTAATTATGCCAGTTGAATATTCTATCATTTTAGTTAAAAATTGATCTTTTGGTTTAATATTAATTACTTCAACTAAAGATTTAACAATTCAATTTTTGGTTGAAAAATTATCTTTTCTGTTGGAAAATTAGTCTTTCTTGGTAAAAAATAATCTGTTGAAAACTCATCTTTTTGGTTGAAAATACAATTATTTTAGTTAAAGATTCGTCATTTTAGATCAAATTCATCTTTTTGGTTTAAAATTCAACTATTCCAGTTAAAGATTAAAGATAAAGATTAAAATGTAACTAATTTTTCGAAAATTTGCTTTTTTTGTTGAATTTTTTTTCTAACTGAAAATGTAACTATTGGAATTGAATATTCCATCACTTTAGTTGAAAATTTATCCCTTTTGTTGAAAATTAATTTTTTAAACTGAAAATTTAACTATTCAACCTTTGGTTGACAACTTATTTTCTTAGTTGAAAATTCGTATTTTTAGTAGAAATTAATCTTCTTTTTGTTCAAAATTCAACTATTCCAATTGAAGATTCATCATTTTAGTTGAAAATTCATCAGTTTATTTGAAAATTAATTTTTTCAAGTGAAAATTTAAATATTCCATGTGTGGTTGAAAAGTGCTCTTTTTTAGTTTAAGATTCAACCATTGGGTTCAAAAAAATGGGATTTTTTAGTTGAAAATTCATATATTTTGTTGAAAAATCGTATTTTTGGTGGAGAATTAATCTTCTTGTTTGTAAATAAATCTTCTTCTTTGAAAATTCATCTTTTTGGTTGAAAATTTGTTTTTTTTTCTTTTGAAAAACTAATATATTTAATTGAAAATTTAACTATTCCATTTTTGGTTGAAAACTGATCTTTTTAGTTGAGAATTCAGCTATTTGGCTTGAGAATTCATTTGTTTTCTTGAAAAATCGTCCTTTTTGGTAGAAAATTAATCTTTGGTTTGAAATTCAACTATTTGGTTGAAATTACATCGATCTTGTTGAGAATGCTAGGAATTTCAAGCAGTTCAAATTTAATTAAATATAGTACCCAAATTAATTTTATCTAAATATGCACTATTGGCTCCGTACTACGAAAAATTATACCTGGAAAAAATGTGAGATGCCAGGAAAAACCTGGAATTGTCAGGGAATTTCTTTCTAGGATTTGAGTAGACACCCTGAAACCTGTCGAAAGCTCGCTTCCAAATTTCTATTATTTCTTAATTATACAGCTTCCAGATTCAGACGCATCTCAACATTTTTAACTTGACTTAAAATTAATAATAAATTAATGCAATCTTACGCCTTTCGTTGAGATTTCATTTGCTGACTCTGCATCCTTTAGTGTATATTTTTTTATAAGCAAAGGCGGTTCCAAGTCTGCGCAAAGTTTGATCAAAAAGTGAATAGTCGAACTCTTTTCCAATGTTCCTCCCAATTTCTAAAAATGGTGCATAAAGATAAAATATATAAAACATAAAATTTCTATTTCTATATATTAACAGTAATTTTATTATTAGTTAATTATTCATTAATTATATATTTATTTGTAAAAAAATCCTAAACCTTAATAACTTCTCCACTCATGACACTTAATTTCTTCAATTGCAAAGCATCAATCGTCTGCATCAATTTTATTTCCTGTCTCAATTTCCAAATTCTTGTCGATAATCTCTCCATTTGACTTTTTAATTCAGAAATACTTTCTTCCCTTTCTCTTCTCAAATTGTGAATCTCGTTTTTTAAATTTTCCACAGTTTCCGACAATTGTGAATGTAGTTTTGGAAACTGTGCAGCCTCTAAACTATTTGCATCATCTTGTTCTTTCAAGTATTCATATTGTTTTCTTTTCGTTTCAGTTGAAGATTCATAATCAAAAATCACTTTTTGGAGTTCCAAACTTTGAATTTCCATTATGGACTCTGCCTGCTTTATAATTTCTGTCATGTCCTTGTCTTTCTGAGGATAAAGAAAAATAATTCTTAAAATTAAAAGTAAAATTTAAAGCAATTTGAAAATTTAAACAAAGTGTTTAAACAAACTAGGATTAATTACAGTTTTTCTTAATTAAATTTTAAAATAGGTTTTAGAATACCCAATGAGCCTAAAGTAAAAATTAGGATACGGAAAGAGATTTTACCGTATATTCTATACTGTATGTGCTAATTGCATTCCGAGTTTTCGTTTCTGTTATTATTTTTTGTATCCTATTGTTTTGAGAAAAAATTATCCTTTCTAAATTTCTCATATCTTCCCGCAATGATTCTTTTAATTTCTGGAATTCTAGTTTGTCGACGTTTTCTATTTCGTCTAGAGATTGGAGATGAATCTTTCGGAGAAGTTCGAGTCGTTGCCCACTTCTTCCTGCAGAAATGAAATTATATTTTCAATTTTGAACCTTTAAATTTCAAGTTTTTCATATTTAAATTTCAAGGATATTTACTGTTTCCAAATTTATATTTTCAAATATTCAGGCCCTATCAAACTTTCATTTTTCTAAATCTTCTGCTTCAAAGATTTGGAAAAATTTTTTATTCAGATTAAAAATTATGTGTTTTTAAAAACATGATGCCTTCAATTTTTCAAATTTTGAACCCCAACAAATTTTTATTTTCTAAAACTCGGGTGGGTTCTCATTTTATTTGAAAAAATGTGGCACTTCAGGGTGTCTATCCTACCTGGAAAACCTGAAAAACCTGGAATTGTCAGGGAATTTTTATATACCTGGAAGAACCTGGAAATGTCAGGGAATTTTTTTTAAAGTCAGGGAAATTTTTGAGAGGTTGCCTACCTTCTTAAAAATTACAGTATTGAATTGAATGAAAATGATTCGTCATTTGTAAAACTATAGCTCTCTATTACTGTATTCATCTATTTGGTTGAAAATTCGATCTTTTTGGTTGAATTCCATTATTTTTTATTGAAAATTGTAATCTTTTCTGTTTGAAATATCAGCTGCCACATTTTTCATTCCGAGTTCATATTTTCCGAAAGAAGATTTAATTACTTGGTTGAGAGTTACTCTTTTGTTGATATTTTTTTTTCTCGATCAAAATTATTTTTGTTATTGAAAATGTTACTTTGCAATATTTAGTTGAAAAATTATCTCTTTTAATCAAAATTTTTTTTTATTCCATTATTATTTCATTATTTATTCTTTTTTTATTATTTTTTAGAAAATTTTCACTTTTTTAGTAGAAATTAATCCTATGGATTGAAAATTAATCTTGTTGTTTGTAATTTAATGTTAAACATTAATTTTTAAGTGAAAGTTCAACTATTCAATTGTTGATTGACAATTTATCTTTTTAATTGAAAATTCATGTATTTTATTGAAAATTTGTCTTATTTATTAAAAATAATCTTCTTGGTTGAAAATTCTTCTTTTTGGTTCAAAAATCAATTATTCCAGTTAAAGATTGATCATTTCCGGTGAAAATTCATGTATTTTGTTTAAAAATCGTTTTTGTGGTAGAAAATTCATTTTCTTGGTTTAAAATTTAAATATTCCAGCTAGGTATTCATCATTTTAGTAGAAAATTTATCTTTTTGCTTAAAAATAAAACTACTTGGTTGAAAGTTAAATTGAATTTGTTTTTAAAATAAATTTTTTGTGTGTGAAAAATTAATTTTTTTTTAATGTAAATTTAACTATTTCATTTTTGGTTGAAAACTGATCTTTTTTAGTTCAATATTCAGCTATTTGTTTGAAAATTGATCTTTACTAGTTGAAAATTCAACTGCTTAATTGAGAATTAATGTATTTTTTTTAAATCGCCTTTTTGGTAGAAAATTAATCTTTTTGGTTGAAAATTCAACTATTCCAGTTGAAGATTCATCACTTTGTTTGAAAATGTAACGATGTTGTTGAAAATTAGTTTTGTTTTTGTTGCAAATTAGTTTTTCATCTTTTTGGGTAAAAAATCAACTATTTCAGTTAAAGATTCATCATTTCAGTTGAAAATTCATGTATTTTGTTGAAAAATCGTCTTTGTGGTAGAAAATTAATTTTCTTGGTTTAAAATTCAAGTATTCCAGCTAAGTATTCATCATTTTAGTTGAAAATTTATCATTTTGTTTGAAAATAAAACTACTTGGTTGAAAATTAAATTAAATTTGTTTTTTAAATAAGTCTGCTTTTTCTGGAAACTTCATTTTTTTCACTGAAAATTTAACTTTTTCATTTTTGTTGAAAACTGATATTTTTTTGTTCAAACTTCAGCTATTTGTTTTAAAATTGATCTTTTTCAGTTGCCAAAATATGCACTGCATTTTAAGTATAAGTATATAAAATAAAATTTATTTGAATTATTATTCAAATTCATGGACTTTAAGAGAAAAATTCAAGAAATTATTAATTATGTTTTTAGTATTATTTAATTAGTCGATCGCGCTAAAATATTTAAGAATATCTTGTAATATTAATTAAATTCCTAGAAACTGAAAAAAAAACATTATTTACAATAAATTCGCAAAACTGTATACATATCCGAGTCGATTGTTTTAAAATATGCGAAATATTTGAATGGCTACATGCTATGAAAAATTATACCTGGAAAAAACCTGGAATTGTCAGGGAATTTTTTTCCAGGATTTGAGTAGACACCCTGCACTTCCAAATTTAAATTGCCAAAAATACGGATATTTTAACATTTTTATTCTTAAAATTATCCAATTGTTTAAAGATAAGGCGCTTTCAACCTTGAGTTTTCCAAAATTTGAGTTGCTAGCTCAATTTTAGAAATTCACCAATTCGAATTTCTCAAAAAATTAAGCCCTGCTGAATTTTTCATTGTTGGTTTATTCCAAATCCAAGTCCGGGTACTTTTTTTATTTTGGAAATATCAATATTTTCTGAAAATACGAGCACTTTAAATTCTAGCACTGCAAAATTTTAATTTAAAAAAAACCACGAAGGCTATTAACTAAACATTTTTCGAAAATTCGGACGCTTCTAAATTTTACTTTTTTCTCAAATTTGATTTTTCTAACAGTCAAACGCTTAAAAATTTTTATTTCTTAAAAATACGGTCCTGTGAAATGTTCTATTTTATTAATATAAATTCATCAAATCTTCTACCAATTAATGTGTCAATTATGTCCATATGAGCTTCTTGCAATCTTCTGTGATCCAGATCCGCTACTTCAAGATTTTCACACAATTTATCAATAACTTCATCCTTAGCTTTTAAGGCACGAGAAAAATTTTTCCACAAATATTCAACTTCTTCATACAATTCTCTACATTTAATTTTTCTCAGAATACATCTCCATTGTTCGTTGATCTTCGCAGTATTTATCCTCGAAAATGCGTCTTCACGATTTAATTTATTCTGAAATAAAAAATCAAACTTGTGAAATTTTTAATATTCTTAAAATGAATCTTTGACAAGAGATTTAAAAAAATCTCTCACCTTTATAAAAACTGCAATTAATTGTTGTTTTCTTCTCTTTGCTTCCAATTCAAGTTCTGCTCGATGTTGTAAATAACGAGCTCGCTCTTCATCGCTCATGCGAGCCAATTTCGAAGATTTTCCTTTTTTCTTCTTCGCTGGCATCTTAATTTAACTAAATTTAAATTTAATATAAATTACAGTTTAATACAAATTAAAATTTAATATGAATTTAATTTTAATTAAATTAAATACAAAAAAATGTATATAAAAAAATGTTATTCAAACGTAATTTCAATTTAAAGAAAAATTTATCAATACGTTCAAATTGTGGAAACTTTGATAGCAAACGTTAGTTAAGAATAACTTGGAGAAAATTTAATTCGAAGATAAATTGGAAATGTACTTCTTATCTAACTTTAATTGTGAAAAAGAATAACAAATTACGCAAATATGTTTTTTGATATTTTTTATTTCTTCTTAACCTTTTTATAAATTACACTTCCGGTTAATCTCAACTGTGTAGAGCTTATCCTAAAAAGGTCTGTCTCATTTCCTCAATGCAGAATTTAGGCTGGCAACAATGTTTGATCGATTCTTTCACTCATCTTAATTGCGTAATCGTCATAGAAACGAAAGCAATCATAATAATTTCTTTGATTAAAATTCAACAAGCTCGTTTCCCTTTTATGAAATGTAAAGGTACTTTTTGATAACGATATCGTTAACATTAAAATTTAACAACTTTTGTAAAATTTCAAAAACGCCTTAAATTTACGTTTTCGTATTCACAAATTAAAACTAACGGGATCACTTAAAGAGAGCATTTTTGTCAATATTTACAACAGTCAAGCTTACGTATTATTAACGCTTATTTATATTATCATTAGTATCGTTATTAACTAAAAATAAAAATATAATATTAAAAATAGAAATACAAATACAAAATAATAAAAGTATATGCATATAAAAATTAAAACTTTTTGAAATAGTTTAGCAGTTTGGTTCGTAAAACTTGGACTTTTTTTAATTTTGGATGATTCTAAATTAGTTTATTTTTATACTTTGGAATATTTCAAGTTTCAATTTTTTTTAAATCTGAAGATTTACGAATTTTGGTCATTTCCAAATTAGAATTTTAAAAAATGTATCATTTCCCAAATTAGAGTGTTACAAAAATCTATATAGCTTTTTAAAACGCAATCGTTCCCAATTCTTGGTTTTCAAAAAATATAGGATTCAAAATTTTATTTTTCAAAATTTTGAACGCGTCTAAAATTCTTATTTTAAAAATTCTAAACTCTCCGAATATAAATCTTAAAAAATTAAAATTAATTAAAATATAATTTGTTTATAACAAATTGTTTGGCAAAGTTTGGCAGCGAATAAAGGCATTTGGCTGGATTAAAATTAATTTTACCCTTTTCAAATAAGTGTACCCTGTCGAATAAAATTAATTCCCTTTCAAAATAGGGAATTAATTCTAAAAACATTGCCCTTGAGCGTGCAAATTAACAATTTTTTTGAAGGGTCATTGCCCGTTCTTCGAGTTTTTCTAAAAGCAAGGGTCTTTCCTTTGTTGTTGGGATGAAACTTTGAGTACGTCTGATTCTTTCACCACTTCTTGGAGGTCGAACAGTGACTATTTGAGCCTCCAGGAGAATTTGAGCCTCTTCTGCTCGCCTGGCTTTTTCTCGAGCTGATCTCAATTCTGAATCCAGGCTCTGCTTCTCAGATTCGAGCTGTTGTAGTCGAATTTCTGCATCTAAAATTTACCAAAATTTACGACACTTTTAATATTTTTATGTGGTAAACTTAAAAAAAAGCGCCTAATAATTTTATTTTTGCATTAATACATCATCCTGGCATTATAATGTTAAAACTGGAAGAATTTGAGGTTTTTTAATGTTCGTTTTCCAAAATTTTGTTCTGGAATAATTTTTTTATTAACTTTATTAGGAGCTTTCTAATTATATTTACAAAAATCGAATACTTTCCAAATTTTTCGGCTTTCATCTTTTAATTTTCCTAAATTTCTCAAATCTGACATTTTCAAATTCCAATTTCAAAAAATTCTCATGAATCAAAAGATCTATTTTCGAAAATTCAGCTGTTTTTGAATTTCGATTTGCGAAATTTTAGGTCACATTTAGTTCAGGAGCATCAAAAACTAGATTTTCAGAAATTTAGGAGTAATTTTTTTTTTTTTAATTACATTTTTTATTTAAATTTTAATTAAAAATTGAAATGCTTTCCAAAATTTCGCTACCCTGAAATTTTGTAATACCTAATTTGTTTATTTTTACACTTCATTTTGATTTTTTTAATTTAGTTGCATACAAACTTTATTTATCTAAACTTGTATAAAAATGTAAATCGTTATATTTAGAATTCAGAAGATTCTTAATTTTATTTTCCAAACTTGGGTCCCTTTTAAGGTTTCAAAAATTGGATTTACTTTGATACTTCGCTGTTTGGAATTATTTCTCTAACAATAAAATGAGAAAACCCAAAATATTTATGGGATCAAAAATATATGAATAAACTCTTTCAGAAAAAATATAAGAATTTAATTTTTTCAAAAAGGAACAAGAATTTCGAAACGCTTTCGTTATTTGTAATTAAAGAAATGAAAAACTGGAATACTTCATTGTAAATAATTAAGTACCTTCAAGTTGTCTCTCGTTATCGTGTTGCTTTCTCTCGAACTCGAGTCGTTTTAATTTCTCAGATTCAAGAAGATCTTGTTGCTCTTTTTGGAGTCTTTCTAATTGTTCTCGTCTTTCCCATTCTTCGCGAAGTACTCGTGCTTGTAAAGCTCTTACTGAAATAATAAATATTGAAGACTTATTATTTTCTCTCATTCCTATTTATCATCAAATTAAAAATTCTTCCTATGTAGTGATTATGTAAATATTAAAAAGTACCAAATTTAATTCAAAGTTTAAAAATAAATAATATATATTACCTATTTCTTCATCCCTTAGTGCTTGTTTTTCTTCATGGAGTAAAATCTCCAACCTTTTTTTAACGTCTTCCAATTCTTGCACTTTAGCATTTTCCTCTTTAGAAAGAGCTTCCAATTTTCTAGCTTGAATCTCAGCTGCTATTCGAGCTTGGCGTTCGTGTTGAAGTTCGAGTCTTGTTTCTTCTTTTTGTTGTCTTGAAGCCTATGAAGAATATTTCTTTTTTTAATTATCATTTCAAGAAATTGTCCTGAAATTTGGGAAACCTAAATTCCGATTTTACAACTTTCTAAATTCGTGTTGCTTTCCAATGTGGAGTTGTTTCAAAATTAGAATTTTCGAAAATTCCCCCTTTCCCACCATTAACTTAAACTTGGATTTCGGAATGTTAGTGCTTCGAAATTTCAATACATATTTAGAATTCTGAACTTTTCGAACCTGGATCGTTTGGGAATTTTAATTTTTTAATCGCTTCCAAATTTAGATGTTTCAAAATTATGCATTGTTTCTACGTTTTATTAATTCAAAATCTATTTGAACACATTCTGACGCAACCAAATTGTAATTTGTTAATTAAATGGTTTTCAATGTTGGGATTTTCTATTTTTTGGCCACTTTCAAATTTTAATTCTTCCACACTTAATTAAGTTAAAAATGATAATTTTTCTAAAATTCGATAACGTTCACATTTTAAGTTTTCAAAAGTTCCATCTTTGCAAATTTTAATGTTTAAAGTAAATTTTGATGTTCCCCAAACCTTTGTAATATTTCGCAAAAAAGTATTCCAAACTTTTTTTTGTTATTCATCATTAGGCATTTAAACTTCTTCCACTTTTTATACAATTTTCCAGTAGTTAAAAAATCTTCTCTAAAACAGTTTGCATAGGAATCCCTGATTATTTCCTGAAACTATAATTCTACTTTTCGAAATCGAAATTACAGCACAGCTAATAAATATTTTTTAATGAAGGATTTAACATTAAAAATTTTCCATTTTTATTTAAACATACAAAAAAATAATTTGGAAAATTTGATAATAATTTTTTTCTGTGATTTGAGTATCCACCCTCTATTCCCTAGATAACAATTGTTTTATAATAATTATAAGAACCTGGCGAGCTGATCTTCTTTGATAAGCGAGAGTCCTTTGGTATCCAATTTTCTCAGTCGAATGTTGAATCGCAATTTGGAGAGCAGACAGCCATTGTAATCTCCCTCGATGATCTTCAGCGACAAGTTCAATGCACCTGTGTTCTGGAGTACTCAGAATAAATCTTCTGTCTGGTTTTCCTCCACTGCTTGCAGCATCCGCCCAGGAATTCACGTCCAAGGTAATTATACCCGATGCTTCTTTTTGTTGAGAATCTTTGTAGTACGTCAGTTCTCCAGGACGCAGGACAAACCAAAAGCACCGTAAGGTTGGGAGCAAAAATCCCTTTTTCATTAAGTAGCCCTAGAAAAACAACTCTCTATAAATTACAAATAAATTTTCAATGTATAAAAATTGGGACGCCTTCAAATTATAATTGTTCGAAATTAGAGGCTCCTATTTGGGATTAAAAAATGGAAATGTTCCCAAATAAGGATTCTTTGAAAAATGAGGGTGCTTCGGTTACGAATATTTAACAGGGGGCTTAGGGGGGTGCATGTAAAAATGTATCCCCTACACCATCAAGTCTATATTAATTGGCCTCATATATTGGCATCTATGCGAATAAAAATTCTGCAAATTTCAACTTTAAAATTTCATTTTTTGGGAATTTTTTGGGAATGCGACGTCATGTTTAAACAGAATAACAAAATAAAATGTTCAGCTGTTCTTTAGGTCTCATTGGTCAAACAATAATCTTTCGAGAAAAAATACTTTTTTATTTTTCTTTCCTCCTCTATAACTTTAAAAAATGGAATTTAAAAATATACATTTTTTTTGAAAACCAATGAGACAATTTTCGAGAAAAATTGGAAAAAAAATGCTGACAAAAAAAAACAGGTGAAAATGTGATACTAAATTTTGTTCAGCCATGACGTCCCATTTCGACTAATTTTGGAAAAACATATGTTGAAGTAGACAAATTAGGGATATTTTTTCAAACAAAATTGGAGGTGTCACTCTAAAGCATAATTACAAAAAAAAGAAAAATTCAAACAAATTTTTTATCCGTATCTTTGGTCAGAATTTCTGGAATTTTTTTATTTGTCTCACTGAGTTTTATAACATATGTTTGTTCATCAAAATCGGTTTATCCGTTTATGAGAAAAATGCCTATTCGAGTTTTCTTCTCCCCTTCATAACCATAACTTCCAAATAAATGAAATTTTACGGTTGACATTTGCAGTAGAAAACAAACACGTGCGTTACACCTGTGATTTTTTTGTGCAATTTTTAAATTAAAATATAGAAACTTTTGTATTTCATAGTATCCATTATCTAAAATAATAGAAAAGATATGCTAAGACAACATTTTTGATAACTGATGGAAATTGATATTCTAAATTTAGAATTAATACATATTATTTTTGTACAATAAATAGATAATCAAACCCTTGTAATTTTGTTCAAAAATACCAATTTTAGAGAAAAAATACTAACATAACGTAACAAACAATTGTTTTATTATTATTATATTATTTTCCTAAACAACTTTTTCATTTTTTCATGGACTGACATGTATATTCATTAAATTTTTAAGTGAAAATTATATAAATATTATATTTTTGACACTTGTTTTTTGTACACAATTCGCCTTTTTCTTGAGTTTTCAACTGGTCCAAATGGAATTTCAACTTTCATCATTTTTCAACAGTTTAATTTTCAAACCTTGAATTTTAAACTATTGAAAACTAAAGAAAATTAAAAGTTCAATTTGCAACAGTTAAAAATTAATGTACAATTTTCTTCCATTTTCTTCTATTTAAAAGATTCTAAACCTTGTTTAAATTGTGATAATTTTATTTAAAGCTACCAATTTTCGATTAAAAACACCAATAATTTAACATTGTTGAAAAGTTGTAACTATTCTTTGAAATCTAATGATTTTTTAGTAAAAATGTAAATTTCTAATGAAAAACACTCAAATAATCCGAAATTGTTCAATCAACAACATAACCAAAAGGTGTTGAGAATTGTCAATATTCTTTGAAATATAATTTTTTTACTAACAATAATTACCGACGAAAACACTAACATAACGTAAGAATCAATTATTCCACATTGTAAATTTTCTTCGAAATTGAATTATTTTTGTTTAAAATAACCGATTGCTGGTGGAAAACGCGAACACAGCAACCTAAAATTGTTGAAAAGTTGTGAATCTTATTTGAAACCTAATTTAAAGAAAAATAGAAAATACCAATTTCCGACGTAAAATACTAACGTAAATCTAAATCATTCAAGGATTCTAAATTTTGTTCAAATTATAATGATTTTCGTTTAAAAATACAAATTTTCGCTATAATACCTCAACGTAATTTAAAGTTGTTAAAAAATCATTTATCTTCTCTAAAATCTAATGATTCTTAAATAAAAATATATGTTTCCAGCAAAAAACACTAACGGAATCTGAAACTGTTTAAGATTGTAAATTATATTATTTTGAACAAATAATTTGTTGTTGAAAAATACCAAATTCAGGTGAAACACACCATCCGACGAAAAACTCAAACATACTGAAACTGTTAAAAAATTGTAAATATTCTTTTAAATCTATATTGAAACCCGCTCACTTTATCTAAATTTAAGACAGTTTTTTTTAACTTTTTTGAAATCTAATGATTTTTAACTAATAATGTTATCTTCTGGTGTAAAACGTCAATATAGCCAAAAATTGTTGAAAAGTTGTGAATCTTCTTTAAGATTTAATTTCTTTAAAATTAAAAATACGAATTTCCGACGAAAAAAAGTAATATAATGCAAAACCAAAAAACATAATGCAAAATTGTTAAAAAGAATCTAAATCTTGTTCGAATTATAATGATTTTTGTTTGATAATACAAATTTCCTGTACAAATGGTAATGCCGACCATATTAATTTTTTTCAAAGAAGGTAATTTTCAACCGAATAGTTGAATTTTCTACCACTTTCAAACCAAAAAGACGAACTTTCAACAAAAGAGTTAAATTTCTAACAAAAAAGTTAATTCTCAACCTAATATTTGAATTTTCTACTATTTTTTTGAATTTTCTACTATTTTTTTGAATTTTCTACATAAAAAAACGAATTTGGAACAAAATAGTTAAATTTTCAACCAAAGAAATGAATTTATAATTAAAATTATAAATCTTCGATCAAACAACTGAATTTTTAACAAAGTAGTACAACTTTCGACCGAATGGTTACATGTTTAACCAGGAAAGACAAATTTTAACGAAATATCTGAACCCTCTACAGAAATTTTGTTACCAAAAAAGATAAATTTTCTAAACAATTTGCAACAAAAGAGTTTAATTTTCAACAAAAATGTTCGTTATTTTTCAATGAACTAGTTGAACTTTCTACATAAATAGTTTAATTTTCAACAAAATACATGAATTATCAACCAAAATAGATGAATTATCAACGAAAAATATAATAATTGTTATTATTTCAAACAAAAAAGATTTTAGTTTGAAATCAAACACAGATGAATTCAAACAAAAAATCCTCAATCAAATCAGATTAATTTTCTACCAAAATAGTTTAATTTTCAACCAAAAAATTAGTTTTTTTTGAAAAGAGATAAATTTTGTAACGAAAAATACGAATTTTGAACCAACACAGAAATTTTCAAGTCAAAAAGACCAATTTTCTACAAAACAATTGCTTTTTAAAACAGAAAATATAAATTTTCACCCAAGAAGTTACTTTCCAATAAAATATTCTAACTTCCCTTACGAAAAGAAACTACTTTTCACGCCAAGTATTATTTTCGCGACTACTTTATTGTTTGGTTTATGATTCTGACAGTGTTTATCATCTTCTTTCAAAATCTGCCAGACAATGTACAAAAAAGTGTTGAAAATTAACGAAACGGCGGCTGTTTTTCTGAAAGTATCTAAAGTCGATTTTGACAACAAACCCACACTTATACTTTTTGCCCATTTTTTGTTTCATTTTTACTTTATTAAGGTAGATTTTTTGTGAGTTTTATGCGGGCTCAATAACATTTGTGACCAGGAGAAAACTTTTTCATCAAATCGAATTTTCTCATTTTTCTTCGAAGCAATGCCAGATACGAAAAAATGTTTGCAAGTCTAGAAAATGTTAAATAATGAATACCTCTTTCTTTTTTTCGATATCTTGCATCGTTTAGAAGAAAAATTCACAAATAATATTTCTACCAAAAAAATCTTCCGACTTAAAAAATTATTAAACCCGCATAAAGCTGATAGGATGCCTTTTTTTCTGCGAGCAGAAACTTTTTGAAAAATCTTGGAAAAAATAAAAAAGTGGTGTTTTCCAGAAAATATTTTTTTCTTGTTTTTAAATTTTATGAAAAGAAAATAAGAAAGATTTTCTGGAATAACCCACCTTTTTTACTTTTCCGTATATATTTTTTTAAGTTTCTGCTTATATAATTCATAAGAAGAATAAAATTTATTTTTTTACGTCTGGGAAAATTTTTTTAATTCAAAAATTTAGGATAGAACCTAATAAGTTTCTGCTTATATAAGGAAGATATCCAATCAGCTTTATTCGGGCTAAACCATTTTTTAGGCCGGGAGATTTCTATTCCTTAAAAATATAATTTTGTAATTTTTCTCGCAAACGATGCAAGATATCTCGAAAGAGCAAGAGACGTATTTTTCGTAGGACATTTTTAGACTTGCAAACTTTCATTTTAATATTTTTTTCGCTTTTTTCGTTTTTTTGTGAGAAAAATGAGGAAATTCGACATTATGAAAAAAATTCTTTTGGCCATAAAAGTTATTTAACCGACATAAAACTTACAGGATGGCTTCCTTATGAAAGTGCAAATTCAGCAAGAAATTATTAAAAATATAGGTTATAGAGGTTTAAAAAAATCTGTTTTGCAAACAAAGCACGACGTTCAAACATGCAGAACTTCGTGCGAAATTTGTTTTCGCAAATCAGAAAAAAACATGTGGCCTAATTTCTTCTAAAAAATAATATATTTTCTTTCTGAGAGATTCTGCGTCTTCAATTAAGTGTAGAAACTGCCTGCTTTGAAATGGATTGTGTTTTTACCCATTACTGACCCATAAAGTTTATGGGCTCAGTTATGGGTTTATAACACAAAAAACACAAAGTAACTTCCAAGTACCTAAAATTAATATTTCATGTTGCTGCAAGAGTCGTAACTAAGTTATGTTACAAGTGACTTTTTAAAATAATAATGAAGTTACCCTAAAAGTTACAAATAACGTAACTTTTCAGTAACTTAGTTACTTTTGACAAGTTACTACGCAACTCTGAACACAACCTAAATTTTTTTATAAATTTTAATAAGTCCTCGAAACTTTATTACTTAATATTAAAATTCTGGTTTGAAAATAATAATTTACAGCGAAAAGCACTAACATAAAACATGTATAATATTTTCAATAATTTTTACATGCCCCCTAGGCCCTTTAAATATTTATTAAATTTGTCAGAGTTGCGGCTCTTCTAATTCAGGAATCATTCAAAAATTTTGAAAACTTCAAAATTTCAAGAGTAATCGAATATTATTAACCGCAAAACTTACTTTCTTGAGCACATCTTCAACATAAGTTTGATATAAATCGTCAATTGCTTCCGTTAATGCGGCAGCATCTAAAGATCCACCTCCAGAATATTTTGACTCCAGGACTGCGAGGAACGTTGGAAATCTTCCGAAAAAAAATATATTATTTCTCATAATCTATATTTATATATGTATATAAACCAAATAGGATTATTCAAAATTGATTTTTTTAATTACCTAAAAGTTCCGATTGCCGCGGCTAGAGCTGAAAAATCCAGAGGATCCCAATTCAAACCTAAGGAAGTTACGAATTGGGATGCAATTTGAGCCACTTCATCACTGTGAGCTGTTACCTAGAAAAGTTTAGGCGCTTCTAAATTTATACTAACAAAAAAATTTGTCTCTTTTCAATATTTTTTGTCTCTAATCTATTTCTAGATACTTTTCCATCATTACATAAAACTTCTTGATTGCATAAAATGAAATAAATGATTAGGGATCCAAAAATACCAAATATAAAGAATCCGTGACATCGGCTTCCATTTCGCCAAGGAGGCAAAATATCCGGAATAATTGATAAACGCTACGATCTTCGAAAACTGGATGAATTCGATTCAGGTACATTTTGCGGCAGACCAGCCAGCAAATTTCGTCGATTCCTTCTTCCAAATTTCGACATGTTTGAATAGGCGTTGAGTCCGTGAGTGACGAAAAAACCTTTATACAAGAAGTTCGAAATATATTTTAAAAATACAACACTCAGGCCTTAGACTCGTCACAGTTTTCACACTATTTGAAACTTACAATATTTTGCTACTATTTCAAAACAAAATTACCGTGCATAAGTTACGTAAAGTTTTTTCTGAAATGTTGAACCACTAATTTTTCTCATACATTTATTTAAGAGTCACCTAAAAATAACTTTAGACGATTTCAACCAAGTAGTTGAATTTTTAACTTAAAAATATGAAATCTCAACAAAAAATGTTATAGTATTCGGATGTTGATGGTAAAATTGGCTTTAGGGTCATAATAA
>CAKNXH010001190.1:337024-354492 GCA_932178445.1 Andricus quercusramuli
AATGAACTTTCGAGAAAGTAGTTCGACTTTCAACTAATAAGAAAGTTTAATTTTCAACATAGAAAGATGAATTTTCAACGAAAAATGTAATATTTAATGTTTCAACAAATAAATATTTTTAATTAAAATAAGAAACAAGTTTAATTTAACCAGCAAAGACGAACTTCTAGAAAGATACTCTAATTTTCAACTAAACAAAATTAATTTTTTAACAAACTGCTGCATTTTTAACCAAAAAATTAGATTTTATACCAAAAAATACGAATTTTCAACCAAATAGTTAAATTTTCTAACAAATTGTTGAATTTTCTAGCTGAAAATACGAATTTTTCACAAAACTGTTAAATTCTCAACCCAAAAATGTGAATTTTTAACGGAAAAGTCCATTTACAACCGGAACAGATTAACTTTTTATCAGCCAGTTGCATTTTTAACTAAAAAGGATTAAATGTCTACCGAAAGAGTTGAATTTTCAAACCAAAAAGATGAATGTTCAACAAAATAGGAGTTGAATTTTCAATAAAAAAGTATGGTTTCTTAACAAAGTTGTTGAATTTCCAATAAAATAATTACATTTTTAAACAAATAATAACATTTTTAAATAAAAAGAAGAATCCTTAACCAAGAAAAAAGAGAAAAGACTTGTGAGGTTCATTTTTAATACATCAACAATTTCATGACACAATTGTGACACTATTTTTTAACATTTGTGACACTATTTTCATTATTTTTTATCTCTACAGTCCGAGGCCTGAACCCTTGAAATAAAAAAAAATGTCTATCAATCTTGAGATATAAAATGAGGACAAGCAACACTAAACACTGCAAGAAGCCATAGAAAATAGATAATCATCTGCGATTTTTTCCTTGAAAATAAAACTAGATTTATTATTTATTTACCTCCTTTTGTAGATAATAAACGAATTGTTCAAAAGTCAATGTTTGAGTGCTTCGATAATGTTCCAGTCCTTTTTCGATTCCATAGAGATCCATTAAAGTCCCAATGTTAGCAGTCAGAACCTAAAAATTAAATTTTGTATTGAATTGATTTAATTTTTACGTATTCTATAATCTACGAAATAACCAAATTTAAACATATCTATGAAAATTCTTTTGAATAAGGTAAATTACAAAATCGAATACCAATAAATTCATTTTTTTCATCAATTATATATTTTTTCAAATAAAAACAATGAGGTATTATAATGAAGTACTCGAAAGTCTTTCGAGTGTCTGAAAAAAACATTACAATAGAATAAGAAATAAAGTCTCAGTAATCTCATATAATTTCGAAATTTAAGAAACCAAATACTATTTTTAAACAATTAGTTTCCATTGTATTTTTCTTTCAAAATTGCTATTTTTCACATGATCCAAAAACCTAAATGACTAAATTAAAAGCTTTTGAGGGTCGAGGTTACTGCAAAAATAAACCACACCCGAATTTGGAAATTGATTCAGCTTCTGGAATCGAGAGCGCAGTGTCTGTTTTTTCCCCTTAAGGGGGTAAAATTATGCACCCACCTTTAATTTTGACTTTGCGACGACGAAAGATCCGTCGGCTTGTAGAGCGTGGAAGGCATGCCAGATGCTGTTAGTCAAATTTTTTAGCAAATGGGTCATGCTTTTGGGAAAAAGGCAACAGGTGTTCCTTTAACTTCACATTGCTCACCACTGTCGTGCAGTGGTCGGACGTCGGATTACGAATTGGAGTGTTGAGCTGTTCGTTCAGAGTTCAGACAGCCAAGATGTTTTTACGTGGGACTGTACACTATGTGTCACGTCAGCTGGTTGCAGGTTGTATCGCAGCATCCGCTCAATTTCTTTTTTTTCACTTCAGAAAATACCCCTTTCGAGCACGTGGTGTTGGCAGGTGTCAGCTGATTTTGACACTTGCGAAAAACCAATCTAAACGTACATTTCGTATGTTTAGAATTTTTTCAGAGCTGGCAAAACCAAAGATAAAAATAAACACAGGGTGTCATACTCAAAATACTGGAAATAAATTCTCTGGCGATTCATTTTTTTTCCAACTATTTGGTTGAAAATTTGTTTTTTTGGTTGAAAATTTATTTCACTGAAAATTTAACTATTTTATTTTTGGTAGAAAATGAATTTTATTGTTTAAAAATTAATCTTCTTGTTTGAAAATTAATCTTTTTGGGTGAAAATAAAACTGCTTGGTTTAAAGTTAAACTCTTTTCTTAAAAGTTCTTCTTTTTGGTTTTAAATTTATCTATTCCAGTTGAAGATTCATAATTTTAATTCAAAATTCGTCAGTTTGCCATTTTTTGTATCGTACAATCAAATTTTTTAACTGAAAATTAAACTATTCCATTTTTTTTGTGAAAACTGGCCTTTTTTGGTTTGAAAATTCAACTATTTGTTGAAAAAATTAACTTATTTCAATTGAAAATTCAACTATTTGATTGAGAATTCATAATAATTTTACCTAAATATATACTGAATTTTAAATATAAGATAAAATAAAAATTTGTTTGAACTATTATTCACATTCATGAAATTTAGTGACAAGTTTTCAAGAAAAGCTTAATTATGCTTAAAAGAATTATTTAATTAATTGACGATGATGCTATCTTCAAGAATATGTTGTAATATAATTTGTCGTTTTAAAAAATGCGAAATATTTCAATGGCTCATCAGTACTATGAAAAATTAGATTACAACATATTCTTGAATATAGCATCATCGTCAATTAATTAAATAATTCTTTTAAGCATAATTAAGCTTTTCTTGAAAACTCGTCACTAAAGTTCATGAATGTGAATAATAATTCAAACAAATTTTTATTTTATCTTATATTTAAAATTCAGTGTATATTTAGGTAAAATTATTATGAATTCTCAATCAAATAGTTGAATTGTCAATTGAAAAAAGTTAATTTTTTCAACAAATAGTTGAATTTTCAAACCAAAAAAGGTCAGTTTTCACAAAAAAATGGAATAGTTTAATTTTTAGTTAAAAAATTTGATTATACGAAAAAAAAATTGCAAACTGACGAATTTTCAATTACAATTATGAATCTTCAACAGGAATAGATACCAAAAATAAAATAGTTAAATTTTCAGTGAAATAAATTTTGAAACAAAGAAAAAAATTGTAAAAAAATAGTTAAATACAGTAATATGAATCTACTTTTACAAATGAAGAATTATTGTTATTCAATTTTATATTACCAGGTTTTTCCAGGTGTATACAAATTCCCTGACAAATTCCAGGTTTTCCAGGTAGGGTAGACACCATGTAAACAAATTCATTTTTTTAATTTTTGAAGGAGGTATACATAGAGAGTTGAAAGTAAAAATTAAAAAGAAAAAACTTGAAATGCGTTTAATTTTATATATGAATTTAAATCCCTTCAAGTTTTGTTTACTTCTTTTCAACGTAAAGGAGATTAGAAAACTGGGCATCTATATTTATATTTGATACGTTCTGCGCGAGTTTCACAAACTGTGATATTTATATCGCGATCTTTTCTCCACTGATCAGCGGAAAAGATTATGAAATATTGTGATTTAGAAATAGTTTCACAATTAACAGTATTTTACTAATTTCAAATATAAACTTTCAAAATTCTAGAAAAAAATACACAGAAGATTTGAAATTTCTGAAATCTCTTTTATTCTATGCCTTGTAAGACAATACGGCTTTTAGATAATTTATTTAATATGCAAAACAATCGCTTTGAGGATAGTTTTCGGAATCAGATCATTCTGCATAAGATTCTATAAAATTCAACTTTGGGCCATGTGACATATAAAAACGTTCTAGATATTTGAAAAAATTCTCTTTACAGTTCTATAGATTTCAAAATTATTTTTTTGAAACAGAAGTCTGCTAAACATTAGTAATTTGGGGAGTCATTTAAGACCTCCAGAAATGTAAAAAAATGTACAACCACGGAAATATCAAAATTATGCAAATAAGAATGTTTGCAAACTAATTTGGTTAACATGCTACATGCTATTGTTAACATGTTCGGTTAGCCCGAATTTTTGAAAAATACGACTTTCAGCGAATTTTTCAAGAAAATGCAACTAGTCAACTTTTTTCCGTTTTCTCCAAAGTCGCTATACTTAATTTCAATTTTAATCACAATGAAACTTTTAATAAAATTGAAATTTAAAACTAGACAAATTTTACCATTTCAATTGAGAACATTACAAATTTAATAATTTATCATTAAAATTGTGTGCATAGAAAATTTTTAATTAATATAGCATTCGCAAATTGAACAATTTCTAATTTCGTGAATCCGTATACAAAGTTTTAATTTTTTCAAAGTACAAGCCTTAACAGTTGGACATTTTTAAGTTCAACTATTAGGTTAAAAATTCCATAAAAAATTAAAATATTTGGTTTAAAATTCATGCATTTTGTTAAAAATTATTCCTTTTTGGTAGAAAATTAATCGTTTTGGTTGAAAATTCATTTCTTTGGTTGACAATTAGTTTTTCTATTGAAAATTCATTTTTTTAACTAAAATTAATTCAAGATTTTTTAAAGTCATTCAATCTTTTTGATAGAAAATTCATTCAGTTACTTGAAAATTTACCCTTTTTAGTTGAAAATTCATCTAGTTTCTTGCAAATGTATTTTCTTTTTTTGGTAAAAAATGAACTTTTTTGGTTAAAAATTCATGTAGTTTGTTACAAATTATTCCTTTTTGCTAAAAAATGAAGCTTTTTGCCTTAAATTTAGTTTTTTTTTATTATTGAAAATTAATTAGGTACTCTAACTTAAAAGTGAACTATTCTATTTTTTGTGGAAAACCTATCTTTTTTAGTTATCTATTTTGATGAAAATTTGTGTTTTTTGGTAGAAAATTAACTTTATTAGTAGAATATTCGACTATCAGGTGGAAAATTTGATTAAAAATGTTAATATTTGGTTGAAATGTGTGTACTTTGTTCAAAATCTTTTTCAGATGAAAATTCACTTATTTCTTGAAAACTCATATTTTTTAGCCGAAAATTCAATGATTTTGGTAGAAAATGCATATTTTTCGGTTGCAAATTCTACTTATTTTTCAAAAATTCATCTTTTTGACTTAAAATCTAAATATTTTCGATGAGATTTTTTTTTTTTTATGATTTAAAAATTAAATTTTTTTGTTGAAAATTCGTATTTTTTGGTTTGATTTAAGAGTATTTTTTATTGAAAATTAAAATATTTGTTGGTGACAATACCAACTAATGCACTTTTTGTTGAGAATTCATTTTTTTCATCAAAGATTCATCAGTTGGGTTGAAAATTCCCATTTTCTTGGTTGAAAGATAATCATTTTAACTAAAAATGTAATAATAAAACTTTACATTAATAAAATTTAAATTTTTGTCAATTCTATTATACACAAAAATGTAAAATTCTTTATCACTGTCCTTCACTGAAACTCAATTTTTAATTATGCGTGTGAATTTGTCAACATTCCTTCCTTCGACTTTTTAAAATTATCAAATAGGCATCGACGAAAAGCGACAACAATGTTTTCGAGATTTTCGTGACACCCATTTTTTAGAGAAAGATTCGATTCCTCACCCACTTTTTTCCTTTCGTCGCCCAAATGCTAACCGAATTAATAGAAAAAAAAATAAAATCCATCTATTTTTGGTTGAAAGTTCATTCTTTTTGGTTGAAAAGTCTTCGCAAATTTATCTGTTTTGTTGAACATTCGCCTTTTTGGACAGAAAATTCATCCTTTTGGATTGAAAATCCCTCTTTTTTGGTAGAAAATTAATCTTTTATGGTTGAAAATTCATATTTCTTGGTTGTGAATTAACTTTTTTTTGTTGAGAAAACACCTGTGTTCTAAAAAATTCATCTTTTTTTAAACTTCAACTATTTTGTTGAAAAGTCCTCTTGTTTGGTCGAAAGTTGAATTGTTTTGTTGAAAAATCGCCTTTTTGGACAGAAAATTTCCCTTTCCTGGTAGAAAAGTAATATTTTTAGGTTGAATTTTCATCTTTCTTGGCTGTAAATTAACTTTTTTTTGTTGTTAAAAATTCAAGTGTCTTCTAAAGAATTCGCCTTTTTTTGAAAATGCAACTATTTGGTTGTAAATGCAACTATTCGGTTGAAAATTCACTTTCTATCGTTTGGAACTAATCTTTCTTCGTTGAAAATTCAACTGTCTTAAAAAATTCGTCTTTTTGACTTGAAAACTAAACAGTTTGATTGAAGTTTAATCTCTTTTGTTTGAAAATTCGATCATTTGGTTAAAAACACATTTTTGTAAGTGGAAAATAGAACTATTTGACTGAAACTTCAATTACTTTATTAAAAATTTGTCTCTTTTGCTTGAGAGTTCTAAACTAACTGGGTTGAAAAATATTTTTTTCTTCAAATTTGACTAAAAATTAATCTTTCAGTTTTAAAAGTCAACTGTTTTCTAAACCATTGACTTTTTTCCTAGAAAGTTCGGCTCTGTTAGTTCAAAATTCAAGTATTTGTTGAAAATTCAATATATTTGGGCTTGAAATCTTAAAAATGTAAAGCGTTTCAGATTCAATTGTGTGTTGTGAAGTCCGAATTATGAACAAATAATTTCATATTCAATTTATACAGTCTTCAGGCTTAATTTTTGAGTAATTTCAAGTTTAAAATGTCCCTGAAGTTCAAAATTAATGTAAATTACAAACTTCTCTTATTTGAAAATAATCGAAGTTGACAAGTTTAACAGTTCAGAAAGAATTTTTCTAAACCCAGTTTCAGAAACCTTAACGTCAAATGACTATTGTTAAGAAATTTTTTAACTTTAAAGTTTACTTTTGATTGTGCAAAGTCATTCCATGTATGACACTGCATTTTTCATTATCTTTAAAAATTTGAGGCGATTTTTTTCGAGATACCATTACACTAAACACACAATTCCAAAATTTAATTTTTATTCAATCGGATAACTTGTGAGTTGAAAACCCCGTAGATTAGAAATGGACATAAAACATCGAAAAAATCAGAACTTAATATACTTTATTGAGAGTATAAATGAGTGAAAATAGAAATTAGTCCATTGCTAATTCAAGGCGTGAGGCGTTTTGGGTCACGTGGGAACATTGAAACTTTTCTGATGTTGTCAAGTCCAAGATACAACATCACGACTCGTTCCATACCGATTCCGCCTCCAGCGTGTGGTGGACATCCGTACCGGAAAGCATCGATATAGGCCTTTATTTTTTCAATATCTAAAAAAATGAAACAAAATGTTATGAAAATTCGTCAGAAAATACAAAATTTCAAATGAGTAAAAATCTTTACCTATGCCGTGATGCTTGGCCCTTTCAGTCAAAAACTTCGGATCGTGGATTCGCTGAGCTCCCGAAATAATTTCCTCTCCCCGCATAAACATATCGTAAGAGTTGGAGGCTTTCTGAAATTCAAGTATGTATTTGGTATTGATATTGGTCGTTTTTGTTAAAAATATGTAGTGAAAATGTTGACTCACGGGATTGCCAGGATCAGGCATTGTGTAGAAAGGCCTCACAGCAAGTGGATACTTGTCGAGGATGTAGAAGTCGGTGTCGTACTGTAAAAAGAAAAAAAATGAAATTGAAAATGTGAACAAAGAAATTGGTCAAATTAATTTCATACCTTTGCTTTTACAATCTTGCCCAGGAGTTTTTCATCCGGTGTCGACAAATCGTCCTCTTCTCCTAAAGTGACTCCAGCCTCTGCAAGGAGTTTGATAGCATCGGGGAACTCCAGTTTCAAAGGAGGGTCCAAAAACTTGAAAGGCTCAACTGCATATTGTTGATTTACGGCAGCGATTTCATCAGCGTAACTGAAAATTCATAAATTTAATATAATTCAGGAGCAAAAAAATCGAAGAAAAGAAATGTGAAAAATTTGTGTACTTGTCACGCAGTCCTCGAAAGAGTTCAGTGAATGTATGACCAATGACGTCCACCACCTCATGATAGTGGTGTTTGAAAGCCATTTCCAAATCCAAACCCACGAACTCTGTCAAGTGTCTATGCGTGTTCGAATCCTCGGCTCTGAAAACTAAAGAAAAGGAAAATTATACACGTAGTAGATGCAGGGTGTCTAGCGACCTTGAAAACCTTGAATTTTCCTTGAATTTTTATTGAACCTTGAAAACCTGGAAATTTCCTTGAATTTTTAACGAGAACCTTGAATTAATTTTTTTAAACAGGGTTTTTTATTGAAATGCGAAAAGTAATTTAAATCTTTTAGTCTATTATAAAAGAAACATCTCGTTTAGAAGAAACCTTGCTACTCAACAGTTTTTTTATTTATCAAGATATAATTTATCTTTTACTCATTAGGCAATAAATGAAGAGATTTCTAGACATTTTTTGTAGACTCTACCAATTATTTTATAGATTGCAATGAACAGACTTTAATATTTAGGGTGGCGACTTGACCGGGAAAGACCGGGAATTTAATTAAAAAACCGGTAATTTACTTCTGATTGTAGCACAAATCAAGTTGTCATTATTTTAATAATTTTGGTCAATTTAGAAAAGTTAAAGATTTATCATTTCAATTTGAAATTCTTCTCTGGTTGAATATGTAACTACTTCGTTAAAAATAAATTTATCTTTTTTTTTGAAAATTGATAATTTGCATTCAAAAATTAAACTATTTGTTTGAAAATTCATTGACTTTTTGGAAATTCGTCTTTTTGTAGAAAGTTTATCTTTATGATTGAAAATTCATATTTTTAGCATAAAATTCGACCTTCCAGTTGAAGATTCATCATTTCATTTAAAAATGCATCAGTTTGGTTGAAAATTAATTTCTTTAACTGAAAATTTAACTATTCCATTTTTAGTTGAAAATTGATCATTTCTATTTCAAAATTTGACAATTTAGATGAAAATTTGTCTTTTCTAATTGAAAATTCAACTATTTCGTTCAAAATTCATGTATTTTGCTAAAAAATCGATGTTTTTTTGTACAAAATTATCTTTCTATTTGAAAGTTAATCTTGTTTAAAAATTCTTCCTTTCTTTTAACAATTCAAGTATTCCAATTAAATATTTATCACTTCAGTTGAAAACTCATCCTTTAGGTTGGAAATAAAATTATTTGGTTGAAAATTAAACTCTTGTTAAAAATTTTTTTTTTTCGAAGATTCATCGTTTTAATTAAAAACTAATTTCTTTGATTGAAAAATGAGCTGTTTCATTGAAAACTTTTTTCCTTTGTATGTTTCTCATTTTTTTGTCTTCTTTAATTAAAAATTCATGTATTTTGTTAAAAATTCATGTATTTTGTTAAAACACTGTATTTTTTGTGGAAAATTAATCTTTTTATTTGAAAATTAATCTTCTTGCTTAAAAATTCAGCACTTTAGTTAAAAATTCATCTTTCTGGTTTGAAATGCAACTATTTCAGTTGGAGATTCATTGTTTTAGTTGAAAACTCTTGTGTTTGGGTTAAAATTAATTTTTTTAACTAACAATTTTACTATTCCATTTTCGGTTGTAAATTATTATTTTTACAGTTCAAAATTCAACTATTTAGTTGAAAATTTGCTTTCTTTAAATTTAAATTCAACTATTTCGTTACAAATTCATGTATTTTGTTGAAAAATTGTATTTTTTTCTAGAAAATTAATCTTTTTATTTGAAAATTAATCTTGTTTAAAAATGAATATCTTTGGTTGAAAATTCGATTGCTCCAGTAAAGTATTCATCGTTTTAGTTGAAATTCCATCTTTTTGGTTTAAAATTTAACTGTTCCAGTTGAAGATTCATAATTTTATTTGAAAATTCATCACTCTGGTTGAAAGTTGAACTATTTTGTTGAAAATCCGTTTTTTTTTTGTTGAAAATTAATTTTTCCAACTGAAAGTTTTCTTCCATTTTTGGTAAAAATGAATATTTTTAGGTGAAAAATTTAGGTATTTTTTTCTCTGTTCTCTGTTATTGGTTTAAAGGATGTTTAGAATGAACGTCATGAATTAAAAAAAATATTTGCATTTTTTCTGGAAATATGAATATGTTACTTTTAGTTGACCGGGAAAATTGAAAAACTTGTCCGAGAAAAACTGGGAAATGACCGGAAATTTGAAATCGTCCGCCGAATCACCACCCTGATATTGTGAATAATTCTAAAAGTTTTTAATTTCATTTTCGCTACTATAGAATGTTAAAGTATAAATTTTTTTGGATATTCAACTTACAAATTATAAAAATTATAAGTTGAAACTTTCGATATTAATTCAGTTTCAGAATTAGGATGAGCCATGGCCATATAACGGATTTTTGAAGGGTTTCACCACTCGGTATTTTAGTGTACATATTACAAAACATTACTAAAGGTTTCAAAATAGTTCAAAGATTTTAAAATATTTAAAAGGATTTTGAACATTTTACAAAGATTTCACCGATTTCAAAGTTTTGAAAAAGATTACAGTATACCAGATTTGTAAGATTTAAAAATATTTCGAAGTTTTTAAACGATTTGGAAAGATTTCACTAAGATTTCGAATAATTCACTGATTTCAACGAATAAAAAAGATTTAAGAAGAATTACACAAATATTTGAAAATATTTCACAAAGATTTCAAAGATTTCACGAAACATTCCCAAAGATTTCGAACATTTCCAAAGATCTTAAAACTTTGAAAAGATTTCAAAGGTTTTAAGGATAATAGAAAGGTTATAGTAAACTAGATTTCTAAGGTTTCAAAATATTTCACACAGATTACAAATATTTTAATGATTTTAAATGAATACAAAAGATTTCAGAAAGATTCCATAGAAATTTATAAAGATATCAAAATAATACAAGAATTGCAAAGATTTCGAAACACTTCAAAGATTTTAAACGATTTCGATGACTTAAAACGAATACAAAAGATTTCACAAACAAAGATTAAAGAAAGCTTTCACAAGTATTCCAAAGATTTAAGAAAGCTTTCACAAGTATTTCAAAGATTTAAGAAAGCTTTCACAAGTATTTCAAAAATTTCATAAAAATTTAAAAGATTTCAAGGATTTTCAAGTTTTTCAAGATTTCAAATATTTTACAGAAATTTGAAAAGATTCCAACAAATTTCACAGAAATTTCAAGATTTCACAACGATTTTAAGTATTTCAAGAGATTTCAAGGTTTTCAAAGACTACGTATTTTTGCAAAAAATTAAGAATTTGTTTATTAATGGTTGTGCCTTCTTTAGAAATTATTGACTAATAAAAAATAAAATGGCTCATTTTTTACATGTATGACAAACTCTTATTTCATTATTCGATGCAAAAAAAGGAGACTTGGAAAAACTTGACTTCTTGACCTGGAAAACCTGGAAAATACGTTAAATTTCGTTCCTAAGAATCGCTGGACACCCTGAGATTGAATTGAACTTTATAATTGTTTAAAATGTTCTTCTGTAGTGAAAATACCTGCGCCGACTGTGAAGACTTTGTCGAAATCGGCAGCAATGGCCATCTGCTTGTATAGTTGAGGAGACTGGGCCAAATATGCAGAGCCTTTGAAGTAGGAAACGGTGAAGACATTGGCGCCACCTTCACTCGCTGCTGATATCATCTTCGGAGTGTGGATTTCCACGAAACCCTGGAAGTATATTAACGTGAAGAGTTTACAGTTTCGGAAATTAGATAAGAGTTGTCTGTAATCTTCATTTCCTGACCTTGTTCGTGAGGATATCTCTGAAGAGTTTACAGACTCCAGCCTCGACTCTGTAGATCGCCTGATTCGCTGGTGTTCGGAGATCCAGGACTCGATTGTCCAGTCTCGTGTCCTGGTTGACCTTGATGTTTAACCCACTATCATCCCCTTCAGGTCTGGAGGCGTCTTCGATCTGGAGCGGCAATTGAGGTTCTGCGGCACTGACTACAAAAACCTGCTCTATGTGGACTTCTACGTCTTTCTGGGTGCATGATTCTATTTTGGATGGGACAGGCTTCACATTTGCTTCCACATCGATGATCGACTCCTTGGTGATGCTGAAAAAATAAAAGAAGAAAATCGAAAACATACATGGGAGATTATGAGATATTTTTTCCAGGGGACTAACTTTTGTAGCTGTTGGTGTCTTACTTGGATATAAACTTTATCATCTGCTTGCTGATCTTCTCATTGACTGCTGCGAGACCTTGGACGGTGTACGATTGTTGCCTGATTACTATGAAGCATTGCTTTCCTGTAAATTAAAGTAAATTAAATTTGAACCTGAAAAATAAGTTAAATTTTGATAAGAACTAAACTTACCTTTGGCTCTACTCGTGTGCAAACGACCTCGTAACCAGACAAGTTGGTTCACACCGTCCTTGGTCAGGTCTTTAACATCCACATATTTTCTTTCGGCATGGGGCTCTGAACTCTGGATCATCTTCAGGAGTCCATAGCGTCCGGTAGAAAAATCCTCCTCCACATTAGCACTTTCCTCTTCCACCTAAAAAATTAATACTTTTGCTTAGCATTTTTTCAACTTTGAAGATTGTTGCACAATTTTTGTGAAACGTACAACTTTTGCATTTCTTTCTGCTTTCTTAGCTGCTTTCTCAGCTTCCTTTAACGACTTCTTAAGCGCCTTTTTGGAAGGAGCGTTTCTAGATTAAAAACAAAAATGTTGGTTTTTTTCTTTTGAAAGGGAATCAAAACAGTAATATACTAATCAAATAATTTTAATCCGTAAAGTGAAACAAAAAAATCAAGCTCTCGAAGCTGAAAAATTTGTTATTTTAATTATTTAAAACAATATATATTTTAAAATATTTAAAATTAAATAATTTCAAACTTGAAGTCTTTAAAAATGACAAAATTAAGATTAGAGACTGCAAACTGAATAATTAAAAATGTTACAATTATATTTCAGACTCAAGTCTCCAAATATTTAAAGCTTGATACTTATATGCTTACAATTCTGCAATTTAAAATTATGAAATTAGTTCTCAGAGATTTTGAAGAATTATAAATCGAACACATTCAAATATTTTAAAATGCGTATTATTTTTCCTAATCAAAATTATAAAAGTCACCGGTTAAAAAACAAATTCACTGTGTTTTTCCGGGGTTTCCAGGTTCAGCGACCTTTCTGAATACATATATATATATATATATATATTTGTTAATTATTATTTAATAAATTTTACCCTTCTGGTGCAGGAGGTGCAGTCTTATCAACACCCATCTGCAAAATATAATACATGAAATTATTGTATCAATTTCATCACCATCAAGAAGTTTATTATTTTTATAACAAAGTAAGAAATTATCGATATTTCACGAAAAATAGAGTAAAATCAATTCTCTGAGCAGAAAAGAGCAAACAAATTTGAGATAAGATTATACAACGTGGTTTAAAAAAGAAAAGTAAAAATTCATCATAGAGGTTATATTATACATTTTGAGAATCGGTTTTTATTTGTTAAATAATGAAGAAACAAACCTTTCTCAGCTGATTCTAAATAAACCAAAAACACTTTTAACAATTATAATTTTCAATTATTTTGTTCACACACTCATTTTGTTAATCAACCTCAACGCTCAAATTTTATTGTCTTCAACTGTCTTGCACAAAAATAGCCGGAAAAAATAATGAGTTGTAGCAGGCTGTACGCAATCTACAGTCCCGGAATCGTACTAAAAATAAAATGCGGGAAGTTTAAAAATGGAAAATTATACTATTAGCAATAAAGAAGTTTCATATATTTTGGTTTAGAAAAAAGAAGAGTGTTCCACAAAATATATATAATTTATATTAAATACTGGGTTTAATTTTGTTTAGATTTTTCATGAATTATTGCTTCAGTTCTTAAAACTACGTTTAAAATCGAACAATGTTGTTTAATTTTTAAGTTTCCAACGTTTTTTTTTAAATTTACAACACATGTAATTTTTCATTTTCTTTAATTTCGAACATTTTTAAATTCAAGTTTAATTTTGAGATTTGGTAATTTTCCAATACTTATTCCCAATTAAAGTTAGGTCTTTATTGCTTAAAGCTTCCAATAAAAAATTGCTTAAACTTGCAAATCACAACATATAAATCAGGTAGAAATTTTCCAGTACCGAAGGCACATGTATCGAAAATTATATTTCTTAAATATTGTATTATTTTAATTGAGTTAAATTTCCAATTATTGTTCTTTTTTAAATCCAGTCTGAATGTTTCGATTTTTAGCTTTCAAAAATTTTTAATTGCTCATCTTATGCAGGTTAAAAACTTTAATCATACACTTTTTAAAGCTTGAATTTACAATTAATAATTTTTTAACGCTTACGTTTAAAAATGTTATTTATGAAAAAATAAAATTCTTGGTCTGTTCCTGGTTCAAACATTCAAACCTGAAAAATGTTTCATTTTAAGTATTCAAACCCTAAGTATAACTTAAATCATTCCAATCTTCACTTTTCTAAATTCTAAACTTCTAAAATTTTAAATTGAATATTAAAACATTTGAAAATTAAAAATCGAAACTAATAATGTTACAATTTGTTATAAATTGGAGGCTATCCAATTTTGATGAGTATTTTATTTTTATGAATTTAAAATTGAATACTATTAAAAAATAAAACGTCCGCAATTGGGAAAATTTCAAAGTAGTATAGCGTTTAAAAAGATATACATTTCAATTTGAAGTCTCAAAGATAATACAATCTCCAAATGTGAGTCATTAAAAATTTTAATGTTTTTTTTATCATTAAAACCATAAGAAATAGAACAATTTGATTTAGAACATAGGTGAAAAAGTTATATATAGTTTATATATAATAGTGGACAAAACACTGTTTTTTCACTCTTTTCTCATACAGAAAAATGTACAAAGCAAATAAAAAATCTCATTTTCTCATGTCCACTATAACTGTATGTAACTTTTTTGCCCGGGAAACTTAGAATTGAAAAAAAGCACTCCTGAGCATGCAAAAGTGAAAATTTTCTTACCTAAAATGTTTCTAGTGTCGAATATGAATAATTTTGAATTTTATTTTTTAAGAAATGTATGTATAATATAAAATAAGAAGCCAGCTTCAACATTAATTATGCAAGAGAATTTAAAACAGAATTTAAGACAAATTTTTTGAAATTTAAGGTTCAAAGCCGAACAAATTAAAATGCTGGAAAAGTCTAAAAATCTCATTTAAAAAAATTGATAATTATTCTGAAAATGATCTAACTTTTTAAATATTGGTCTAATCCAAAAATTATATTGGGTGATTTTCTAAAATGTTAGACATCTACTAAAAAATTCGATTAAAACTTTTTGATATGCTTGAAAGATAATTTTTAGTATTTGTTAACATTTTTAAAATCTTATATCTATTTTTTTTAACTTCTGTAGAATTTAAAAATGTTCTAGTAAGAAACTTTGTAAGTCATTTTGTCATGTCAGAATCATTGACCAAAATTTCTGAAACTCTTTTTTGCCGATCATTAAAAAGAAAAAAAGAAAACTTTAAAGACAAAAAATCTGTAGTTTATAAACTACAAATTCTAAAGTATTAAAAATATAATCCTTCAATATTTCAAGCATTTAAAATGGAACATTAGAACACTTAAAATTTGGTTACCACACTTTATTACTAATTGAAAGTCTTCTACTTTGGATAAGAATTATTCTAAAAGCTTCAAAATAAGATAATATTTTTGAAATTAGTTTATTTAATTTTAAACAATTACTATTTAATAATTTCAGTATGAAAATCTTTTAGCATTTCTCCCACAGTCAAATATTGTGAAATTTTAAGTATATTTATACGACTTTAAAATCTTTAACAAAAAATTCTTGATATGAATAGGTATTTGAAGAACTTACATTTACAATTAATAAATGATAAATTTTTCAATATTTTATGTTCAAAAATCTTGCTTCCAAGACGGAACATCCATAACGTTCACTATTTGATATTATACAATTTGTTTGCAAATAACATTACTTATCATACCTTTTTCGCCTGCACACACCCCTATAAAATCTAAGAGATACTGAGCATGGGAAAGTTGTTTACAAAACGATAGAAGAAAAGGAAAGAGTAAACATTTATTTGATATTTGTATTACCATATAATTTTGAACAATAACAATTTAAAGTCGCTTGCACATATAAATTATAAATTTAATTATAAATATTTCTAAAAAAGCAAGATCTAAAATCAATTATAAGAATGCGTTATAAGAGTTATTTTGAACTTTGTTTTTTTTTTATTTCATCTCACTTTGTCTATCTACGAAAGTTGCAAAGTGTCCATCAATTTTTGTTTAATCAGTGCAGAATATTATAAGTAGTCGAACTATTTAGACTGAAAAAAAATTAATATGATTTTGAGCAAAAAATTGAATCAGGAAGTTTTGTTGGATTCTTTTAGCCTTTACAAACAATCGTTTGTTTTTAGCTGCATTAAAAAGGCTTACTTAAATACGCGCGCTACAACAACTCTAAAGTTTTACCGAGTTCCATCAAAATCGCTATAGACCCCCTTATGACTCTGATATTCAGGAAATGGATTTTCCCGCAGTTGTTACATTTAGGTGACATATAACAAGAAGATGACATATAACAAAAAGGTAACATTATTTTACAACTACATCCAACTCTCGGATTCTGTTCCCCCGATCTCGGCCTTCCTGGAACTTCTGGCCCACGCAGTTTCTCAGCGCGCAGGTCGAGAGACTGTTGCGACTCTAGCCTAGGAAGGGCCGCGCGCAAATACTCAGTCGAGTATATTGCGCAACATTATGCATTCCAATTGGAAATGGTTCAGGGGGCCTTGACTGGTTACATTTGGATCCCCCCGACTTGTGGCCAAGGCTATTTGCAGGCAACCCCCGAAACTGGACTGGAACCGAGAGTTCGGTGCATGAGTCACTCAGTTGTTTCAGAACTCCGACAGTTTTTGATGTTTGGCTGTTTTTAATTAAAATATTAGTAGACTTTTCGTGACAAGCAATCCCTATTAGAAGTAAAAGGATTAAAAAAGATAGAAATTGGGGGATATGAAAAGATAGAACTATTCTATCTCTCTCAATGGGTCACTTTGCATCCCTAAAACGCTATCTTTTCCTATCCCCGATGTCAATAATTTTATATCTCTTTCCCTACCTTTCGTGACCGAGGACTCTTATCTTTTTCTATCCCTTAGTATATCTATCCATCTATCTATTACGAATTTCAATATTTTTTTATTTCTCTGTCAACTTGAATTCACGTCTATCTTTTTGAATATCTTCTCTATATTATTCTATCCCTTTTGTCTGTCCACGTCAAGATTTTTATATCTCACTGTCAATCTAAATTACCAATTATATTTTTTAATCTCCTCTTCTCTATCTCATCGTATTCTACATATATCTTTTTCTGTCTCTTTGTCAATCTAAATTCACGCTGATCTTTTTCAATACTTTCTTCTCTATTTCATCCTATCCTTTATCTGTGCACGTCAATATTTTTCATCTTTCTGTCAATTTGAATTCTCAATTATATTTTTTAATCTCCTCTTCTCTATCTCATCGTATTCTACAT
>CAKNXH010001190.1:354502-386932 GCA_932178445.1 Andricus quercusramuli
TCGCATCCTATCCTTTATCTGTCCACGTCAATATTTTTCTATCTCTCTGTCAATCTAAATTCCCCTCGAAATTCCCAAACATCTTTTTCAATACTCTCTTCTCTATTTCATCCTATCCTTTATCTGTGCACGTCAATATTTTTCATCTTTTTGTCAATTTAAATTCCCAATTATATTTTTTAACCTCCTCTTCTCTATCTCATCGTATTCTATATCTATCAACGTCTATCTATTTTTCAATGTAAATTCATGTCAATCTTTTTCCATCCCCTCTTCCCTATCTCATGCTATCCTTTATCTATTCATGTCAAACTTTTTTTATCTCTGTTAATCCAAATTCCCGTCCATCTTTTTCAATCTCATCTTCTCTATCTCAGCCTATACTACATCTATCAAGGTCTATCTGCTTCTACCTCTTTTTCAATCTAAATTTACGTCACATTGGCTTTCTGGTGCGTGTGTACGTCAAATGAATTTTTCAAATAAAAATTCCCTAACTTTTCGATGGATTCCCGAATTTTTAGAGATATAAAATGTTAAGAATGCTCAATCGCAGAAGACAGAAACAGGGATAGACAAAGATTCAACTTTATATTAAAGATGTAGAATGAAATAAAGAAAAAGATAAGGGTCTTCAGCTACGAAAGATAGAGAAAGAGATTGAAAAAGATTGAAAGTCGTAATAGATAGATAAATTAAAGGGCTAGAAAAAGATAAGAGTATTGGGTCACGGAAGGTAGAAAAAGAGATAGAAAATTATTGAGACTGCAGTCTCAATAATTGATATAGAGAAGGGTGATATAGAGAAGGGAGCATTGCAAATGATAGGCATAAATTGAGACTGATAAAGAGATAGAAAAAGATAGACGTTGCTAGATGTTACAGTATATAGGATGAGATAGAGAAGAGAAGATTGAAAAGGATAGACGGGAATTTATAGATTAACAGATATAGAATAGGCTGATAAAGGAAGATAAAACAGATAAAGGATAGGCTGAGATAGAGAAGAGAGGATTGAAAAAGATCCATCTCTTTTTAGTTTCTGTCATATAAAGATACAAAATTATTCAAAACGATAAGATCTCTATCTTTTTACTTCCAGCAGGGATTATCAAAGGGATAAAAAAAGCATGTGCAAATTCTTGAATTGCATAAAAGAATTAAATCACATATAAATGTTCCGTTACACAGGTGAAAATATCCACGTGGTTCAATATTCGACTGTAAATGTTGAAAATTGTGAATAACCCGAATAAATCACCATTAGAGTTCTTAAATGCTCAAGAATTTATGTTGAGCAAATGCTCTCGAGAATATGCTTAGCATTGGAGCTCGAACAGAGCATTTATAGAGCATTAAGGAGAATTAAAGCATTTATTGTTTAAGCAAATATATATTATAATTAATACATATATGTTTACAAAAACATTCTAGAGTGAAATAAACATATTCTTTTTTACGTTCTCATTCTAATGAGAAGGTATTGGTTTTATGTAAAATTTGACTTGGTCGGTTTTCATCAAATCTCCGCGTTTTGAGACCCCCTGAGCTAGAAAAAAAGGTTTTTAGCAAGGTGTCTGTCTGTCTGTAGTCTGTCTGTCTGTCTGTAGGCACGATAACTTTCGAAAAAATAATCAGATTGGGTTGTGCTTTGGCACACTTTTTTAGGGCCTAAAAAGAAAGAACAAGTTCGTTAACCAACTATTTAGGATAAAAATTCAAAAAGTGAGCACATTTTGAAAATTGTTGAGACCATTTTTTTTCAAAATTCAAAAATTCTATGTACGGCTATTCATAGTACTCCAAAACTTGAACAATTTATCCTTATGACTTTTTCGTATAAAAAGAAAATTACCGGAGTTATAGCATTTTCAAAATTACAAAAAACAAACGTAAATGAACATTTTATGCCGAAAAACGCACGATATGGAAAAAAGTCAAGAGGAGGAAAATGTTTCTTTTTGAACACCCTACAATATTTTCTTAACAACTTTTTGAATTTTTCGAAAAATTCAAATTTTGATCACACAAAAAAATAATTAAAAATCAATAATTTCATTTTGCTGTCAAACTATGCAAGATACGACCAAAGATGAATGGAAAAAAATTATGCACCCAAAAATGATCTCCAAATTTGTCATTATACACTTTTTGATATGATGCGTAGTTTTTATTTTTTTCGTGACTTTTTCATTTCTATCATACGGTGTACAGAACCGAGCGTGGAACGCAAGGTTCAAATGATTTCCAAATCACATATCGAGCGCGAAGCGCGAGTGTCTGGATGAGAATGTGTTCCTTAAGGTCGATAGAACCTTGAGTAAATAAAGTTCCATTTCATTCTGAAATAAAAACAAATTTAATAATCACTTCACATGTAGAGGTTTTGATAATTTTATAATATTTGCAAATAAACTTTTTCTTTCCATCAAAGTCGAACACGAAGTTAAAAAATCTAGAGAAACCGAGCGTAAAGCGCGATTTAAATACGTCCGAGCGCGTAGCGCGAGGTGAATATATAATCGAGCGCGAGGCGCGCGATGAGAATGTGCCCGCGATGCGGGCAGATTTTTTTTTATTACAGAGTTGCAACAGGTCAGGTAATTCCATACAGTTGAAATTAATTGTATTATTATGGTCGAAAATCGCAAATATTTGTTTGAAATTTAATTTGTTTTGGTTGAGGATTTAAACTATTTTGTTGAAAATTCATCTTTTTTATTGAATTCAACTATTTTTGGTATAAAATTAAAATCGGATTTGTGGTTGAAACATATATAATGTTTTCCGTTAAGAATTCATATTTTTTAGTAGAAAATTCAACCACTCAGTTGGAAAAAGTACTACTTTGTTAAAAATTCATTTATTTGGTGATGTTTCATCATTTTAGTTGAAACCCCCTTCTTTTGTTCAAAATTTAATTATTTTGTTGAAAATTATGTTTTCTAGATGAGAATTAATTGTTTTAACTGAAAATTTAACTCGTATATATTTGGTTGAAAACCCAAATTTTGTGGCAGAATATTTAATCTTCTTGGTGTCTATTTCATCCTTTTGGTTAGAAATTCATTTTAAAATTTAAATATTTGGATGAAAATTCATTTACTTTGTTAAAAATTCATCTACATTGGTGGAAAATGCATCTTATTAGTTGAAAATGGAACTTTTTAGTTGAAAATAAGTTTTTCTTATTTACAATTAATTTTTTAAACCGGAAATGTAACTGTTCTATTTTTTGTCGAAAATTTATCCTTTTCGATAGAAATTTAATCTTCTTGGTTGGAAATTATACTATTTTGTTGAGAATTTACTTTAATTTTATTGAAAATTTATTTTCTTACTACAAATTTAACTATTCTATTTTCAGTTGAAATTTATTTAGTTTAAAATGTATGTAATCGGTTAAAAATTAATTTTTTGAATTGAAAATTCATCTTAACTATTCAATTTTGTGTGGAAAATTTACCTTTTTGATAGAAATGTAATACTTTTCATTAGAAAATTATCTGTTCAGTAAAAAATTTAACTATTCTATTTTTTTTAAAGAAATAATTTCTCTCATTGAAAAAAAAAAACTATTTAGTTGAAAATTTGTTTTTTTGTGGATAGAAAATTCATCTTCTGGATTGAAAATTTCACTATTTGGTCAAAATTTCATATTTTTGGTTGAAAATACATCATTGTGATTAAAAATTAATTTTTTTAATGAAGATATAACTATTTCATTTACGCTTGAAAATTTATATGTTTCGTTGAAAATAAATTAATTTTGCTGAGAACTCGTTTTTTTAAATTTGATTTTCTGACTGCAAATTGAAATATTATATTTTTGGTTTGTAAATCGATCTTCTTCATTTTAAGATTGAATTATTTTATTGAGAATTGATCTTTTTGGTTGAAAATGAGATTTTTCTTATTTAGAATTAATTTATTCAACTGGAAATATAACTTCCATTTTTTGTCGAAAATTTATCTTTTTTGATAGAAATTTATTCTTCTTGGTTGAAAATTATACTATTTTGTTTAAAATTTACTTTAATTTTATTGAAAATTTATTTTTTTACTGAAAATTAAACTATTCTATTTTTAGTTGAAAATGTATCTGTTTTCGGTAAAAGTTTAATATTTTGTTGAAAATCCATTTTTTTCTGGTAAAAGAGTACTCTCATCAGTTCAAATTTCGTCTTTTTGTTTAAACATTAATTCCTTCGGTTGAAAACTTGTTTGTTTTTTGCTTGCAAATTTGTTTCATTAATTGAAAATTATCCTACTTTATTTTTGGTAGAAAACTTATCCTTTTAGTTTGAAATTCATGTAGTTGGTTAAAAATCAAATTTTGTTTACTTGAAGATTCATCATTTTAGTTGAAAATTCACTTTAACTATTCCATTTTTTGTGCGAAATTGATATTTTTTGATAGAAGTATAATCTTTTTCGTAAAAAATTATCTGTTCAGTAAAAAATTAAACTATTCTATTTTTTGTTAAGAATTCATTTCTTTCATTGAAAAACAATGTTTAGTTGAAAGTGTGTTTTTCACTATTTGGACAAAATTTCATATTTGTGGTTGAAAATTCATCATTGTGTTTAAAAAATAATTTCTTCGGTTGAAAATTCCATTTTCGCTTGAAAATGTATACTTTTAGTTGATAAGTAATTAATTTTGCTGAAAACTCGTTTTTCTTTAATTTACTTTTCTAAATGCAAATTGAAATATTATATTTTTGGTTTCTAAATTTATCTTTTTTAGTTCAAAATTGAATTATTTTGTTGAGAATGCATTTTTGGTTGAAAATCGATTGTCTTACCTGAAAATTTAATTCTTCTGTTTTTGGTTGAAAAAATCATTTTTTGTTATGAAAAAAAAATTGTTTGGTTTAAGATTCATCATTTTAGTTAAAAATTCATTTCTTTTGTTGGAAATTTATCTTTTTGACTTGAGAACACAACTAAAAAGTGTTTTAAATATATTTAGAAACAAAATTTATTTTGCATTAACATTATTAATCTTCTAGGTGGTTGGTTTTATACCTAGAAGAATTTAGAAACTGGGATACTGTATAGCAACCCGGAATGCGAACTATTTAATGCGAATAATATGTTTTCTGCTACTTTGACTTCTTTTATCATTTAAATTGAGCACCTCTTCCAATTTTAAACACGATTCATTTTTCCGCGACATTTAAATAATGTAATTATTCTTAATAAAAGTAGAAAACACGATTTTTAAATCTTAATTCAAAATGCTCATAAATGCTCATTAAATTCTCAAAGTACATAAAGTTTAAGCATATTCTCGAGCATATTCTCATGCTCGTGAGAGTTTCTCTTTAGAACACTAATCACCATGTGAAGTTTTGTTTTGACAGAGATCTCTGGTTTGGATTCTTTCAAAGATGTATATTTTTCGAATCTGCATTACCGACACGTTAGTTGAGAAATTCCTCGCGAGATGACTTCGCCCTTCCAAATCAAGATTTTTCTCCCCACCAACGCCACGCGATTGGACGAAATCCCCGCATCTCTCTGTCATGCGCCTGAACGCGATTTTGACATGCATTCCTTTCGTGAACCGAGCCGTTGTCCGTTGGTGGAGCAGCTATCCCAGAACTCGAATCCCTATAAACAGTACAAACCCTCTGAACTCCGCGCCTGCGGAAATACAGTATAAATAATTAACACCCACTAAATTTCGCGCGAATTTCGAAGAATTCGCGAGTGAAAAAGAATTCAGTTTTCCAACGATACCCAGTGAAACAGTGAATAGTGGAACCAGGTGATTCAGCGGGGTTGCCAGGTTGCACCAGGTGAACGTCAAAGCGTGCCTCTTACCTGAAATCGTGTCGCAGGTTCGACCGTGCGCGCAACGTGTCAGGTCACTCGAATCGAAATATATTTTTATTCCATGACTCGATTTTCATTCAGATTTTGGGAAACACCTACCAGCATTCCAAAAAAGTAACGGTCTCCGTTCAAATTCACGGAACAGATGCATGGGAGAAAAGCCGTTGCACGCAAACTTTCGCCAATCCTTGATTGCGGGATTTAATTATTAATTCGACCTTACGCTTCTTCATTCGCCAATCAGCAATCTGAAATGAAACTGATGAAAGTACACGTGTAGTACCGAAGGTGAAAAGAATCCGCGATCCGAAGCGTTTCGCAACGCAACAAGTGGTTTTCAAACGCGGGAAAGAGAAGGAAAGCTATTCCATTTTCCGGGCTCGATGACAATGGGATTGTCTGTCAAAAGTATTCTTCTTGTGAAGGAGGGTACGATCTTAAGGTTCGAAGGGCCCCGTCGAGTGGCAAAGAAATAATGCGCCGTTGCCAGGTGTTTCGTGGGCGACGGTAAGGGCTCACAATAAGGAACTTAAAAAGAGGCAGCGAAGAAAAGAAAACAAGGGAGAAAAGTTTTGTGTACAAATCTACGGATAGGAAAACGATGGCGATTTGTGAAATGTGGAAAGTGGTCGGATTTTCGACAGCGTCTGGTGTTAATAGTTGAAATAGTGGTGGTGAATTAGTTTAAAAAAAAAGCTTGGCAGGACATTGACAACTGCCAAGCACAATGGAGGAACCGTGTCGGCGTTTTAAGGCAGGATTGTCGATTGTTTTTAGCAGAAGGACTTTAGTGTTTTTCCTTATGGCACTCGTCCTGGGAAGCGCTTGGAGCACGGGTAAGTCAATTTTTTGTTTTTATTGTTTGTTGTTATTGAGATTTACTTTTGAGGGAAGAAAGATTTGCAAAAATAAAGTGTTTAAAGAATCTGGAGCTGCTATGTTGCTATTAAAATTACAGGAAATAAAATTGAGAAAACCATTTGAAAAAAAGGATCATAGATAATGAGATTATGGCATTGTTATTGGTTTAATTATTTATTGGCCCCGGAGTCAGAATAGGATTGAAAAGCGTCCCTCACTGACTATTATTACGGAATTTTCCATTAAACTGCCCGGTTAAGTATGGCGCTAGGGCTAGTAATACGGAATTTTTCGTAACTTCCTCGTAAAAAATAGTTTTTATATCTATTTTATTATTTCATTAAATATTTCTGGAAACACACAATTTTATTTCTAAATACACTTATAGTGAGACATTATTTTTTCCTCAGCACGAAAATTCCCGTTAGCCTCGATTAAGGTTATTTTGATCCGAAATAACCAATTTTAATACCCATTTTGGAGAAGAACAATTTTTTCATTTTTAATGAATAAAAATGTAATTTTTGTTGAAAATGTCGGAAACATTTGTTTGTTGAAAGCATTTGTTTTTAACTCAGCAATATATGTTTAGAATAACCTTTCCCATGAGATTCTTATATGGTTTATGAGCTTCAAAACGTAAGAAAAAAGAGTTTTTATCTCTAAAATTGAAGAAACCTAATTTTTTTAGATTAATATAATTTCTAGAAGTGGCTCACGGCTAGTTTCGATTATGGATGTTCATTGCGTGCAATCAGTCTCAAAAGTCGCCAATCATTACATTGATTTATAAAATCGACAACAATAGATCTTTTTATTAAGTTCTGCCAATCTCGACGGAGGCTTCTAAGCGTACTTCAGAAGAAAATAATTCAGATTAGCATTGTTTATTTAAAAGTATAGTTATTTAGAGTGGTTTTTCTTTCTCTTTAGAGAAAAGTTATAATTCTTATTAAATCCAAATGATAAAGGCCTGATTTTATTCCTTGAAATATTCTCTACAGTGGGTGGGTTTTATTTAAAAAAAATTAATTTAGAAATCATACCGTTATTATTGTTATAAACAATTTTAGTCTACATTTTAGTAAATGCCACCCAAATAGCATTGTAGAGAATCCTTCAAAGAATAAAATGAGGCCTTTATCATTAGGGTTACATAAGAATGGTAACTTTTCCCTAAAGAGAAAACAGATCTAAAACTCTAAATAACTACTGTTAAAAAATAATTTTAACCAGGATTATTTTTTTCTGAAGTACGTTTAGAAGCCTCCATCAAGATTGGCAGAACTTAATTAGGGCAGGCCGGGGCGAGATGAGCATAGTTATAATTTTTAGTGAAATATTTGAAATCTATAGCAGTTTTTAAAAATGTTAGTGGTTCCATACATTATATGAACCATACATAAATTATTAGTTTTTATTAACAGAAGATAATTTGTCATGTTTTTCGTACGCATAGAAAATTATTTGAAGTATTCTGAGAAAGGAAATGAGTATCACGACAAAATACAATTGTTTTCACGATTGAGCATATTGATTATTCGTACCAATTCATGCTCTGTAAAATGTTCCACAAATAATTTTGTAATGTATAATCAAGTCTGTTTACTCAGGGGGAGGATTTTATCAATATTTGGCAGCATACATGTATTTAACGGTTAATTAATTCACATTTTTCCTTTCTGTAATAAATTTTTTAATTTCAAGTTTAATTAACATTTAATTGAAATTTTTCATTCATAACATATTTCTAAAAAATTTTTACAATAATTGCTAAACTGTTTTTATAAAATTCACACATAAAAAACAATATTTTTCCCTGCATGAAAAGAAGGGATTTTTCTGAAAAATTTAAAGACATG
Source organism: Andricus quercusramuli (assembly GCA_932178445.1). Lineage (NCBI taxonomy): Eukaryota > Metazoa > Arthropoda > Insecta > Hymenoptera > Cynipidae > Andricus > Andricus quercusramuli. The sequence continues at coordinate 363,070 of CAKNXH010001190.1, forward strand.
ATGTTTAATATTAATTTCAGAAGCCTTCTGCAACTTGTCATTGTCAATATAAATAAAACTAAAACTTGTCTGCCAGTTCCATAAAGAGGTTATGACAAGTCTGACAAGAGCGCCTGTTTTTATTAATTAATTGTGCATAAATGCGTTTAGTAAATTCAAGTTCGGTAAATAAACTGTACGACAAACTTTAGTTCAAAAATATTATCTGTTATTTTCAATCTTTTCTTTTCGTTCTATGATATCATAGAATAAGAGGATTCAGGTTTTGAAATTTTCATAATTTTTATTTTTACTTTATCTACTCTTATTTGATTTTTGTCTTTTTTCAGAGAAATTAGAAAATCATTATTACTGTTATTTCTCAAAAGAACAGCAACAAAAATCACATATTTTGAGAGAAAATGCAGTGTCTCACTTGACCCCGTGTGCTCATCTCGCCCCGGTCTCCCCTAATAATAGATCTTTCTGTAACCGACTATAAATCATTTTAAAGTTAGGCGTCTTTTGAGATTGATTGTATGTAGTGTGCATCCTTGAGGTCAACCGAAAAGTTCTTGTACATCCAGTTTCTCTTTTAGTGCCCCCGGTTATTTTAATCAAAGAAAGAAAAAAATCGTACTATGAGTTTTTTTAGAAACACATTTTTTTATTTTTAACGATTAAAAATCTCTTTTTCTTCAGACACGACGCAAAATATGAATAGCTGTTCATTGTGCAAAGTTGTTTCCCTTTCTGAAATCTATAAAATTATGTACTTTCTGGATGTTTATTTGTTGTATTCGAACCAATTGTTTCAAAGAATAGACTAAATTGATAAAAATGGACTAAAACAGTATGTATTTTAATGGACTTGAACATTTTTTAAATGTTTTTTTTAGTTGTATAAAAATGGTAAAAACATGCTGGATTAGAATATTAAGGTGTTTGAGCTTCAAAGTAAAAAAATTTTTTTTTTTTTCCTTCTAAAATTAAACAAGCATCATTTTTAACGATTAAAAATCTCATTTTTCTTGAAAACGGCGCAGAATATGAATAGTACTTCACAATTCAAAATTGTTCTACTTCCTAAAATTTGTAAGAGGTATATTTTTATAGATTTCAGCAAGTGGAATAATTTTGAACTATGAATTGCTTTTCATTTTTGGTGTCGTTTTCGACAAAAATGAGATTTTTAATCATAAAAAGTTATGCTTCTTTCTACTTGTTACTGAACTAAATATAAACGTTTTTAAGAATAAAATATTGAAGTTCGTTAAACTAAATTTACTAAATGCTATTTTAATCAATTCTTCTACTTTCAGGTGAAATTGGTTAAAATACACAAAATATAAATCTGATAAGAGTATATTTTTATAGATTTCAGGAAGGGGAACAATTTTGAATTATGAACTGCTACTTATATTCGGCCTCGTTTTTTAGAAAAATTATATTTTTAATCGTTAAAAATATTTAAAAAAAATACTTTTTCTCAAAAATGCGTAATACGATTTTTTCTTTCTTGGCTTAAAAGGCCTGGCTTTCTAAGATGGATATTCGCCTGAATTCAGCCTGAGAATTATTATCCCGAAAGACAATTTTAAAAATCATACGAATTTTAATTTTAATACCTGATTCTTGTAGAGAATTTTGAGGCGCATTTTTTTCCTTTTGCAAAAATTGGTAGGTCTTATCGTTTTTGACTAAATTGGTAAAAAATAGATTTTTTGAAAACAAAAAATTTCAATCTTTCTTCACTTCATCTCGCGCTAACTTAGCCAATTTTTAGAATTCTTCAATTTTATTACCACTAAATTACGTGTTAAAGTCTTCTGAAACTATTTGAGAAAAAAAAACGTGAATATCTCTATGCAAAAAAGTTATTAATTTTTTGTTGAGACATTGTAAAAGTCAAGAATTTCAAGCTTACAGCGCTTCGTTTATCGAGCGAATTTCAAGCAACTGAAAACTTCCAGTGATAAGTTTGTTGATTGAGGTTCAACGAAGTTTTCTGAAGAGTTTTAGACCAATCTGATGAATGGTTAAAAAACTATGAATGTTTTCATTTGCAAGCGGCAACCTTGACGCTGCCCTATGCACGAGCCTCCTCGGCTACAAACGTTTTGTCCTGGATACCATAGCAAAAATAATAACCGTTTGTAGGGCAGCGTCAAGATTGCCGCTTGCTACTTAAAACATTTATAATTTTTTAACCATTAATCCGATTGAGCAAAAACTTTCCAGAAAACTTCTTCAGATCTTAATCAACAACTTTCTCACTGGAAGTTTCCCGTTGCTTAAAATTGGCTCGATAGACGAAGCGCTTGAAGGTTGAAATTCATGGTTTTTACAAAGCCTCACAAAAAAATTAACAACTTTTTTGTTTACTAAAATATTTACGTCTTTCTTCCTTAACTAGTTTCATAAGACTTAAAAATGTAATTTAGCGTTGATATGATTGATAAATTCTGGAAATTGACTAATATAGCGCGAGTTGAAGTGAAAAAAGATTGAAATTTCTTGTTTTCAACCAATCTAGTTTTTATCAATTAATTCAAAAACTGTGAAACCTTCAAATATTTGCTAAAGGAAAAAGAGATGCGCCTTGAAATTCTCTACAAGTATCAGTCCTTCAAATTAAAATTCGAACGATTCTCAAAATTGACTTTCTGGACAATACTTCTCAGACTGAATCCATGCGTATCCCCTTTTGATACATGTAGCGGTTCTAAATTTTCTAGCTGTGCTAAAATGTTCCATCTCAAATAAAATCATTTTATTATGGTTATTTCCTATTTTTAATCCTAAATTAATTAAGATTGGGAAGCATTCTAAACATCAAAATCAATAATCCTGAATAATATTAACTTATTAAAATATTTAATATATTGTTGAACAGGAAGACTGTTGTAATGGCAAAGAGTAAACAGTGTCCATGTTAGTAATAAATATTCACCATATGACATTGTAATCAGGCTCAAGTTTGATGTATAATTTAAAAAAACACTTAGTTTATCTTTTAAAGGATTAAACGAAATACTTGTTTTTCGCTTTAGAATGCTTCCTTATTTTAATGTCATAAGAATTAAAAATAGAAATTCACGATGATAAAACAGAATGTAGATTTTACCCCGTAACATCTTAGCGATGGAATTATGGGGCAGAAATCTAGATATTGATGCAGAGAATCCATAGATATTAAAATTAAAGGACAGTTATCAAAGATATTCAAAAATCTATACAACGTATGAACTGTCTACCGTTACGTCCAGGGCTAACGTTACAGAAAATTCCGTCTACCAAAAATAAAACGTATGCAATTTTATTTACTACATATATATTTGAGTCTGAATCATGAGAAAATAATAGTTGCATCAGATTTCGTTACGCTTTTACAATATATTTGAAATCAAAAGATCAGTTTGCCATACGTCGTTTGCTGATGAACATTTTTGCGAAGAATTTGGTTACAATTTTTCTTTGCAGTACATTTGAAAATTTATAAATGTAACTGGATCGTCTGATACTATATGGTATGTAAGTAACTCGGCAACTAAACTTCGGCAGTTTATTTTAAACTTTGCAACTGGGACAATTTTTGCATAAGCGTGCTTCTAATGTTCAGAATTTTTTATTGAACTAATAATAAGCTTGGAGTGGTGAGAGATTTGCGTTCGTAAACGCGTTAATATACATACCAACGCAAAGATGAAGCCTTATATGTGTGGAATCTTTCGCGCTTATATAGCATTCATATAGTTATAGTCAAGTAGGGGGTGTAAAATTGTAAATCCAACCAACACACGTCCATCGACACGTGCGCCTCGCCTCTTTAATCAATGTAGAAACAGAGCCGAGAGGTCAACGATTTAACTTGGTTCGCACAATTGGCTGAATTAACATCGTAATAAATCCCAATTAGATCGGCTCGTGCACCACTCTCGACTCTCTCTCGGGACTCTTCCTTCCATTCACAGATTTCGTGTCCTACGAGGAGACAAGATAAGCTGCTAATTCCAAGGCAGACTTATTTAATTGCCTAAAGGGCTTTTAATGTCCGGTGTCTACTTCTCCATGGAGATCAGCAGGGGATTTGAAGAATTTACTTCCTTTCAATTTCCCTCGTCGCATTCAATTGAATGTGCTGGAAAATGAGAGGATCAGATATCGATTAGACCAGCTTATATTTTTCTACATAGTAGAGAGTTATAGACTAGCCTGGGAAAATATAACTGATTGTGAAAAGAGAATCTTTCTATTTGTGCTCGTCAGTCTGATCCCATCCGTTTGGTAACCGTTACGTTGGTTAACTTTCTGGAACATTTGTATCTTGGACATTTGTATCTTGGACAATACGAATGAAGAATACATGTTTCTTCATTGCCTTCAAAAGTATGTATGCTTTTTAGGATCTTGCGTAATTTATAGACTTTCATTTTTAGGGCTTCACAATGTATTCAAACATAATCTGTGGAAAGATTATAAATTAGAAGCGTTTAAAATTAAAAATTAAACCTTCCAAATTGAACAATTTCGAACCATTTTCATTACAGTGTCTTCAAAAACAAAAGTAATTGAACATTGCAAACCGAGTTTATTCAAATTTGAAACATTCAAAATTTAACAACTGTAAATTTCGGGTAATCAGAATTTGACAGTTTGAAAAAGAATCTGAAAATTATAAATCTATTAAGACCTTCAATTGGAAAATGTACAAGATTGATCCATTGCAATTGTCTCATTTAAACATTTTCACTTATTCAACTTTGAACTTTACAAATTCAATTATTTAACTATATAATTAATAATTTTTCAATGTTTCAGTCCAAAAATGGTTCTAATTTGGATCATTTCGATTCATAATTATTAATTCTTTAGCTCTTTCAGGTACAATAAAGTATAAAAGATTTTCAGTCTAAAATTATTCAACACTTTAAATTCATAATTGTTGAATTTAAAACGTTATTAATTTGAAATTCTCTAATTTATCATCAAGTGACTACCTTAAATTGCTGACTTTAACCTTTTCCATTTAAATTCTTTAGTAAGTGTATGTAACTTGAACGGCCCCTAAAAGTAAGGAAAAAAATCTAAATGAGAAAAAAAAATCAATCAAAATTCGAATTCCTGGTGAACTTCACAAAAACTGTAATAACGGAATTCCTAGAAATTTAAAGAATGTGAACTCTAAAAACAAAATTAACAAAATTTGTGCAAGTAAATTGCCCAAAGGACCCCGCTACAAAAAAAAATTAGTCATATAATCAGTCGAAGTCCTATTGGAAAATGTTTTTAAATCAGCCGATATCTAATTTCGATGTAAATGGTGTATATAGTGTGTGGTAAGTGGACAGGCTAGAAATAAGCATTATATGGCATTTTTTAAATTTTCAGCTTTTCTCAATTGAAAAATTAAAACCAAAGATAAGTCACATCAAAATTAAAGTCGTTAAATTCAAACCATTAATTGAAAAATGTCTATATTGAGACTTTAAAAGTGAATGTTTTTACCATTAGACTTTCAAATGTGAATGATAATATTAACTGAAATGCGCATAAAAATGTAAGAATATTTACGAGCAGAAAATAAATTCACTGTTTCCCAATTTTGTCCCAGTCTCTAGCTAGAAATTTCCGACAATTTCCTGGCTTTCCCGGTTCAGTAGCCGCACTGGACTTTTATTTTCAGGACTTCCCAAAATGCTTTTCTAGATTGGCAGTTAAGTGTCATCCATAAATTACGTGAGAGCTTTTGGGGATGGAAGACCGGTAGGGGGTTTAGGAAAATAGTTAGATGACATCTTTACTGGTTTTTCGAAAGATACCGTTTTTGTTACGATCTGTTGCATGGGAGGGGGGGGGGTCGTACTGTTACGTCACATTTGTTGGCAAATCAACCTTATAGGAAATCCATATATAAAAATTATATACAAGTTAAATTTGAGTAATTTTATAATACAAGATTGTAATAATGTTATTATAAATACTTCATTTCGGTATAATTAGATTTGCAGTAGTTTTTTTTTCATTATTCTGTAAAAAAATAAAGTTTTTTCACAAATTTTGAAATTAATACTACCCGCAAAATCATTCAACATTTTTTAAGTTTGTGAGAATAATGTAAACTATTTGAAAAGGTTCCAAAGAATTTCCAAATATTTCAAAGTATTCTGAAGGAATTTGAAGGGATTTCGCAGTATTTTATAAGGTTTCAATGGATTTTAGTAATTTTGAAGAATTTTAAAGTTTCTCAATAAGATATTTTAATGAATTTTCAAGGTTCTCAATAGAATTCATAAAACTTAAATATTTCAAGGGATTTTAAGGAATGTATAATTAAATTTTATATAATTTCACGGGATTTCATTTCAAGAGATTTTTAGCAAACAAATTAAGGGATTTCAAAGATTTAAAGAGATTTTTAAATATGTCAATGCATTGCCAAATATTTTAAAGAATTGTAGGATATTTTACATGATTCCGAGGAGTTTCAAATATTTGAAGAGATTTCAGATGACTAAAGATTGTAGGGTAGTTTGAAGGATTCCAAGGAAGTTTCAAGAGGCTTGAAAAAGGTATAGTGTCTAATGACTCTAATGAGTAAAACAAGCCACGTCCCCTTACCTTTTCCAGTCCCCCTTCCTCTTGCCAGGTCCATACCTTTAGAGTTTAGACTCCTATTATGTTCATGTTAGAGTTAGACTCGACTGTGTGATAAAGGTACGGAGTGTCCAGACGTTTGTACTCAACTTTTAAAAGACGTCAACGAATTTCAAGGAATATCAGGGTTGCTATAGAACCTGGAAAAGTCTTGAAATTTTGAGAGAGAAAAAACATGAAAAATTTCTGAAATTTTGAAAAAGAACCTGGAAAAGTCTTGGAATTTTGAAAAAGAGCCTAGAAATTTTTGTTCTTATCTCGTTTTGAAGTTTCTATAAGTAATTAGTACTTTTCCGCTTATTTTACAAATTCAGATTGATAGGAATTGGTACCCATAAAAACAAAGTTTTTCCCCAATTTTTAAAATTACTAATACCTACAAAATCTTAGGCCCCGGAAGCTGGAATTACAACATTTTTTTGACCAAAATTACCGGGCAAAACATTTTTTTTTCTGCAGCATAAATTAGCACTAAATAGGCACTAAATTATGGCATAGTGCCCATATCTGTATGACAATGTTGTAATTCCAGCTTCCGGGACCTCAAAATCTTTCAATATTTATTAAGTTTTATCAGGCTTTCCACTATTTACTAAATGCATCCTCATATTTTGTGATCTACTTTTCTACTAAAAGTAAAGGATTTCCATCTTCTAAATTGTTGTTACATATTATAAACTTAAGTAATTTGATAAAAGATTTGCAAAAAATTTATAATCTCGTTTTATATTACATTCTATTAGTGTTTATTAATATTGCAGTGGTCTTTTAAAATTTTACGTTATTGTAGATCACGTTTAGCTTGTCGAAAAATGTAGACAAATGCTTAACCAATATTAAATAATTTTAGATATATGTTAGTGATTAAAAATTTTAAAAATTAAGTTTGTGATGAATATTGTTGTACTCTTCTGCTTTTAATTATTTGGTAATTTGGGTGTCTCGGGTAGTAAGTAACTAAATTGAATTTAACACAAGACTTAACAATAATACATGGCTGAGAAAATGTTTGGAAAAATTATACGTAACATAGATTTACATATCGTACATAACTTTGTTACGATTTGTTACATGGGGGTGGGAGGGTTAAAAAATTGGAAAATGTGTTACGTAATTTATGAATGACCCCTTATCTGACCTGATACTGTTATATTCATTAGAAGCAATTCTGTTACGTATTATCTTTCCTTTCCTTCTGTTTCTTTTCTCACAGCAGCTAGTTCTGCATCAAGAGTTCTATCAATAACATTATCTTCTTCACTACCGTATCGCATCTTCCGTACATATAAACGTAATTGTATATTGTATGCTTAATGCTTATTTACAAACATGGTGGGGATCATACGCTGTACGGTTATAAGATAATAATGCTAATGCATGTTTAGTACCGCGTTCTCTGTAACCATATTTAATTTCATGCATGATAGTTAGATGCTATACATTTATACAAGATATAAATGTACACCACTTTTTGTAATGAAAATTCTTAAATATAAGCCCAGGTTTCATTTCTTCCGCATTCTTAGAATAAAGAGCAATAAAATGGTTCCGCATCAATCGGATGACGGCAATTTTCTACTTTAGAGTCTTTAAGACTCGATACCTAGTCCTATAAGATTTAGAGCAATCACTTTCGATTCGTGTTCTGTCGTGTGATTGGATGAGGGTATCCTTTGTAGACTTGAAAATACATTCCCACATTTTCTGTGCTTCGAATCTACCTCAGTACAATTCTGCCTTTGTATCGTTTGAAAAGTTTTCGTTTTTCTTCCTTCCCTTATTCTTCACTCTTCTTTCTTCTTTGTATGGCTTTCAGAGTTTTCTCGTGTTTAACTTGGACTTTCTATGGATTGTATTCGACAGGAATAAGCGAACTTTTATAATCTATATTCTATATGTACAAAACACCTGGAAGTCATCAAAAAATTTGTCCATTTTGTATATTTCGGGATTTAGTCGGGATGTAAATAAGAGATAATTATTAACGAGCAATGATAGGGGTTTTACAGATCAGGGAATTTAAAACTAGCCAGGAAATGTCGGGGAAAACCTGACAGATTCAGGGAATTTTCGATAAATTGAAGTTGAAGTTAATTTTATTATTTTACCGAAAATTCCCCAATTTTGTTGGAAGGTCATTCTTCTTAGCTGACAATTAAACTGTTTTGTTGAAAATTCACCCTTTTGGGTTGAAAATTCATCTATGTTGGTAGAAACTGCATTTTTGGTTTTAAATTAAAATCTTGTTTGGTTGAAATATCAACTATTACATTTTTCTTTGAGAATTCTTCTTTTTTGTTTGAAAATTCAACTACTTATTTGAAAAAATTTAATTATTTTTTAGATGTATAATATTAATTTGCTAGTATTATGAATCATCTGAGTGACTATTTCAACTTTTTGGTTGAAAATTCTTTGTTTGAAAATTTAAGTATTAGATTGACAATTCCCTTAATTCAAATATTTGGTTGATAACTCACTTATTTTGTTGAAAATTAATCTTTTTTTGGCAGAAATTTAAACTTCTTGGTTAAAAATTCATATTTTTAGTTGAAAAATGAACTATTTCGTTAAACATTTATTTTATCTGGTTGAAAATTTATTTTTTAAATGAAAATTTGAGTATTGTATTTAAGTTGATAATTTATTTATTTTTTAGTTGAAAATTCAACTATTTTGTTAAAGATTTGTCTTTTTTTGGGAGAAAAGTAATCTCATTAGTTGAAACTTCGTCATATTTTCGGCTTAAAAACTCAACTGCTTTGCAAAAGGATCGTCTTTTCGGCTTGAAAATTCAACCTTTTTTATTAAAAAAATCTTTATTGACTGAAAAATCTTTTTCAGTCCAAAACTGAACTCTTTTGTTAAAAGTTCTTCTTTTTGTTTAAACATTAGTCTCGTCTAGTGGAGGATTCAACTAATTTTTTAAAAATTCAACTATTTGATTAAAATATATGTATTTTGTTGAAAACACATCCTTTTTGGTAGGAAAATAATCTTCTTGGTTGAAACTTCCACTGTTTGCCTGAAAATTCGTCTTTTTTGGTAGAAATTTAATCTTCTAGGTTGAAAAGTCACCTATTTAGTTCAAAATTAATTTTTTAAACTGAAATTCTAACTATTCTAAGTTGAATCTGTATCTTTTTTTAGTTGAAAATTCATGTATATTGTTGAAACTTTGTCTTTCTAGGTAGCAATAAAACAAGATAACCCATTGTTAGCGCATAATTTCAATTTAGATTGAAATCATCCTGTAGAATTCAAATTACCATCCTTCTTTACCATTACTTATTATTTACTTAATCTCAATCATGTTGTGTTCTGATAGATCATTTCCTTCACTGTTTCTTCTTGAATACCGCCTCTACGATTCTAGCTCAGATTCTAGACTTATTATATATTATTATATTTTATTTTATTATTTTATATTATATTTTACTTTACCTTATTTTATTTTTCCTTTACAAATCTAGTACTAATTCTACCGTACATTTAACATTAATCGATCAGTGCTTTCAATATATATTTTATTATGTCTAATCTGTTCCTTAGAGCGCTAATTAGCCCTAGGGAATTTCTGAAAGTAAATAGAAATTTATCTTTGTGGCCGAAAATCAAACTATTTGAATAAAAATTCATTCTTTTCGGGTTGAAAATTCGGCTCTTTTGAAAAACATAGTCTTTTTGGCTTGAAAATTCAACATTTTGAATGATTTTTTTCTTTATTGACTGAAAAATCAAAATTATGAAAATAAATTTGAAAAATCAGTTATATTTTTTAAATTTCTCCTTTTTTTTGTTTGAAAATTAGTCTTTTATCGTTGAGTATCCAACTAATGAATACAAAAATAAAATTGGTTGAAAATGTGTTTTTTGGTTTAATTCTACTGTTCTTGATTGAAAATTAAAGTATCTTTTGTTGAAATATTAAGTATTACACTTTTCGTTCATAATTCATTTTTTAAATCAAAGATTCAGCACTTTGGTTACAAATTAAACTTTTTTGTTGATAATTCCTTTTTTCTTGGTGATACATCAATTGTTTGAACGGAATGTTTAGTTCTTACAGTGTTGGTTAAAAATTTATCATTTTGTGTTAAAAGTTCAACTGTTTGGTTGAAAATTCATATATTTTACGTAATTTGTGGATGAACCCTTACAAAATTGTGTATAATTGTTGCCACTGAAAGTGTTTGAAATAAATTTAGAAACATACCTTTTTTTCGTTTTTGGGTATACGGTATGTTTTTATATATAACAGAAAAATTTTAAACGGCCAGCAAAAATTAAAAACCCCGAATAAAAGCATCGTTTTTTATTTTTAAAGAAATTTTGCACCTCGTGGCAGATGTTGAGTGGTTTGAGTGAATAAAGGGTGAGTGTAGGGGTAGTAACGAAGCTAAATAGAAAGTATTGGAGAATAATGGCGCGAAAGATATCTATCCGTCAGCTGAACGAAGTTACAATAGAGAAGGGCCATCGCCTGCCCTCTTAGAGAAGTTTCCCCTTTGGTCGTGATTCTGCCATGTAAATTTACTACGATATTATAGTCTGCTCCATTCCTAGACTGAAAACGAGTATCTTCCTTTAGTCATAAATCTTTCTGTTATAAACCTTTGCCCTAAACTTCGTACGTCGTTCGTCAAGTGTTTTTTTTTTTTTTCGACTCACCTATGGCATGTGATTTTAATGCTGCATTCCAGAGAAAAGTTCTCGAATACCACTATTAGTCAGGAGGAAAGAAAGATACTTAAAAAAGAGAGGTTATAACTAATCTAAAGTATTAAAGGTCTTTTTGATAGGATTGATGGACATCAATAAACTTTATTGATTACCAAGGACACCTCGTCCTCTTTTTTTTCTTTGTCTAGCGAGGGCCCCTTTGCTGCTCGCATCAAGTGAAGCACCTACGAGTACGTGTCTGAATGCTCCGTTCTCTGCGACCGGATACCCCCTCTTCCTTTCTTTCTTTATTCTTCGACCACATCATCTTCATTATTATCATGGCTCCCACCATTTTACCCTACCTCTCTAAATACCTTGCGCCATTTTTTCAGAAACTTGAGGAAATTCAAGCTCTCTTTACCACCAGAGCAGAAAAATAATGTCAATTGGTTCGAAAAATCGTCCCACGGTGGTAATTAATGCATGGGAAGGCTATTGCGGATGAAACGATCCCTGGCGTTCTCATGTAGTGTCCGGAAATGAGAAATCACTGCAATTCCGTATCACAGTACATTTTTGTTGATCAATTTGTTCCCGCCATTGGATCAACATGAAATGCAACGCTCTGATACAGACGAGGATACACATTTTTGGATTTGTTGTTTAATCCAACAATTGCGAATCAAAACCATCCAATTTTTTAGATCAGTTTCCTACCATCAAACCTAAACTTCAGACATGCCGGAAATATTCTTTCTCGGGAAAAATCATAAAGTATTGTGAGATAAAAATGACAAGATAAATAATTAAGTATTGAGAGACAACTTACAAGCTGCAAAAATTGAAGTTCATCTTATATAAAAGAAACATACAAATTTGATATATTTGACTGCTTCTATTCAAATAACAATAAATCATCATACAACATAAACCACCATTAGCGTTAATAAAAATATAACTAAATATTTTCACAATTTAACCTTGATATGTTTATTTGAAAAAATCCTGCACATTTTCCTGTGAAAAAACGTGATTAGATTCGTCCACGAAATCGTAAACTAACCACTTTCCGGGAAAGAACGAACATAACCTAAAATTGTTCGACAAAGCCTTCTTTAAACCTTAAATACTTTTCTTTAAAATTACCGATTCTCCACAAAAAACAAAAACAGAACCTAAAATTGACCGGGTCGGTTGGGTGCAATACGTGCAATAACGGTGTTCTTGCGTTTCGAGAAGTCACTTGTTTTTCATTTACAAAACAAATTAATAATAACTGACTTCTAAAGATGCAAGGACCCTGTTATTGCACCCAGCTGCTTAGTTGATCAAACCTGCAAGTTTTTTCCCGAAAATTATAATGATTTTTATTTAAAATTACCAATTTCCGGTTAAAAACCGCCGACTTACATTTTTTTCCAAATTGATTAAGGTTAAAATTGCGTCTTCTTGATTTTCCTCAGAAAACCTGTGGCACGTACCTTTCATTGAGGAGAGTATCAATTAAAACAAAAAAAAGCGTACCTCAAGATCCCCTTGCAAGCTGGAAAACTAATATGCGCCCTAACATACCCTATTATTTTCAAATATTGTAAATATTCTTTGAAATCTAATGGTTTTTATTTAACAATAGCAATTTGAGACAAAAAATACTAACACAATTCGAAATTATCTAGCTTGTAATTTTTTTTCAAAATACCAATTTCCGGTGAAACACGCCAACATAGCCTAAAGTTATTCGAAAATGGTCAATCTTCTTTGAAATATAATGGCTTTTGTTTGAAATAACCGATTTCCTGTGAAAAACGTTAATATAACCTGAAACTAACTGGTCACAAATTTTAAACCTTTATCGAATTATAATAATTTTTGTGTTATAATACCACTTTTTGATGTTAAACGCTACCATAGCCTAAATTTTGAACAAAATGTTGTGTCTTTGAAATCTAATAATTTTTTATTAAAAATTCCCTTTTCCGATTTAAAACGTTTAGTTAGTTTTAAAACGGGCGAAAAGCCTATGGAGAGCTCCGCTGGCGCTCAAGCTATAAAGCCTATTGTGCCGCATGTAAAACGTTAACGTAACCTGAAATTGTTGGCAATTGGCAATTTAGCTGATGATTATTGTTTTAAAATTTTAAGTCTCCTTCGAAACTTTCTGATTTTATATTAAAATTCTTTTTAAGACAGACTAATTTTCAGCTAAAAGCACTCTCATAAAACATGTATAATATTTTCAGTAATTTATTAGATTTTCTTTTTTCTATTTTTTGCGTAAATTGTCTTTTTTCTTTCGATTGTAGTTTCTCTAGGCTATTGATAATCTCTTTATTAATGACCGCGAGTTTCTTATGATTCTTGAAAAATCAATCGCATCTTCAAACAAACAGTGGACAAAATAGTGGAGAAGAGGAATAAGGAACTGAGATCAATGTAACACTTCTGACACTTGATCATGTTTCTTCAGAAATGCCAATTTGGAGCGAAAAAAAACCAACATAACCTAAAATTGTTGTAACTTGCAAGTCTTCTTCAAAACTTCATGACTTTTCTTATAAAAAAAAATACCAATTTCCATCTAAAACACCTAAAATTGCTCAAACGAAACTTCATGATTTTTCTTAAAAAATAAATTTTCATTAACGCCATAGTTTCTAGGATAGGCCGATAAAATGAAAAATGCTTAGATTCTTCGGTAATAGCACTCGAAAGTTTCTTTGCGGCATTACGAACTTTAACGACAAAAATTTTGTGCCATTAGGCAAGTCGATTAAAAATTTTCAAATTTTGATTTTTTTAAATTGTGTGTATGGAAAACAATAAATTTTTTTTTAAGTTTATGGAAGTGAATAACCTTAGAAACTTATAAATGTGCGTGTTTCCTTAGTTTATTTTGTATTAAAAAGAGCGTGGAAAATAAATAAAAAAACATTTTTTTGGCAAATGAAAAAGACAGTAACTCAATCTAAAAAAAAAAAATAATAATTTTCTCTAAGATTTATCTAGGGGAAACCACCCTACAGTAGATAATGATCTACATTAGGAGTAGATAATCTTAATTAACTATAAAACTGGCAAAAAATGTTAATTATTTTTTTTTAGTATAACATTTTAACATGCATGCTATTTACTATATCTTCTGACGAAGTTTCTTTGAAATATTATAATTAATTAATATGTGAGAGTATACAATTAATTTCATCCTGAAAACAAAATTCACCTCTTCATTATTCATACTTTTTACCTACATGAAACACTTTTGTGGCACACTGTTAGAAATGTTTGCAATTTTAGTATGCACGGGCAAATTAAATTTCCTATACGTTTACTAAATTCATTACACTTTGTAATTTTAGTATACTTACGTATACTAAATTCCTTTTATAAAGTTACATGTATACTAGATTTATTAAGTGTACAGTAAGTTTCTTTCACACATATGAATTTTAGAGTTTCTGTATACTAAAATTCATATACGTGTTTAATATATTCAGCTGCGCAAGCGCGTTCCGATTTACGCGATTCGGGCAACGTGACCGGTGGCAGACTCGATGCCGCTGCATTTATTTGAGTTCTCTATAATGCTACAAGGTTCGGCTTCTTTCTGCGAGGATGTGTGAAGCACTGTTAGAAATATGTTGAAAATTCAACCACTTTTCAACCACTTCTGTGGTTGAAATCTCGTTCATCCACGGAATTGAAATAAAATTCATTCAAATGTAGTTGAAAATTCAACTACACAATGCCCCCTCATACTTCCCGCGAGGCCAGACCCCAAGGAGAAAGAGTCCCGCGAGGAGTTATTCCGTACGTTTGTGTCGTGAGATCAATAATATTAATAAAAAACATAATATTCAGGAAAAAAAGCAGCTTTAGAGAAGAAAAACAAAAGGTACGCTGGGTAATATTATCATAATGGCAACATTTTATTCACAATATCGATACTAACTGCTGTATGTTTTTTTAGGTTATGTTTACAAAAACGAGTGTTGAAAAGTTTGTCTAATTGGGCGCGCAACTCATTATGGTAATATAATTCCAACCGAGACTCCAACGTACCTTTTTTTGTCTTCTTTAAAGCTGCTTATTTTCCTAAATATTACATGCATTGTTTTAATCTCATGAATCACACGACACAAACGTACGAAATAACTCACTGATTCTTTATCAGAATTCTTTCGGTACAGTTAGTGAATTTCAAAGCAAAGTATTTTCCACGAATCTTTATGGGTTTCATTCCAGATTTTTGAAAAATTAAAATTTCTTTGAAATTCACTATCTGTACCGAATAAAATTTTTTTCTCGTTACTGAAATTTCAATTACATGTGGTTGAAATTTCAACTGGGTGGTTGAAATTTCAACCACTGCATGGTTGAAATTTCAACAACGGTAATTGTATAAAACTTCAACCACATGTGGTTGAAAATTCAACCGGATATTTCTAACAGTGAGTCTTCTCTTTGAAAGTCTATTTATCAACGTATGTGTAGCTTAACGATATGATTATTGGAAAATTAAAACTTTGTTCTTCGATTTCATGTTTCATCTGATCATGTTTACAGGCAATGAAGATGGAACCCACGCGAGACGGAACGCGTATAGTAAATTTAGTATATGCTTATACTAAATTTGGTATACATGTATACTGAATTTAGTATACGCGTATACTAAATTTCAGGTACGTGCATACTAAATTCATTATATGCATATACTAAATTTACTGTACGCTGGTATACTAAATTTAATTTCATGTTGTTCATTCTTGCTTCCATTTACTAGTTCTAGCACAGATTTTTCTAACAGTGCATGTTTATACATTGGAATTAAAGTTTGAAGTTTAATGAACAATTTTTATTGGTATACATTTTTATTTTACTTTTTTTTCATTATTTATAAATATTTGAGGACTTTTTATTTGAAATTACATTTTCCAATCGTAGATCATCAACAGTAGATGATAATCGAACAATTTCTCTGTCGAGTTCGCTGTCAAAATTGGCAGTTCTGCAACTGTCGCGCAGTTGTTTCATGTTAAAGGTGTTAATTTGTAGTTATTAAAAAGCCCAGAAATTTTATTTGTGTTAAGGAGTCACTCGAAAAAGGTATCAGTTTTAGGACTAAGGTGTACAAAGTTTGCACTTTTCTGTCGTCAGAAGATAGGTTAAATTTATCAATTCTCGTACCAATCATACCTTGGTATCACAGAAAAAACAGAAGATAAACTTTACATCGATTTCCGACGAAAGATTCTCTGCAACAAAAATTAACTTCAGAGGATATACTTCAAACAAATATCGGTTAAACTTTCTTTTTTATTCCATGACAAACACATGTATTTTGAAAGACGCGAAGTTGGCTTAACAAAACTTTATCGCTCTAAAAAATTTCATGCAACAAATTTTATTATTAGTTTTTTCTGTGATGATTAAGTATACTAAATGATAAATTCTAATTATCGAGAATTGAGTATTCTGTCATGCCCAGAAGCAATATCAGAAACGATTATCTATTGATGGATAGAGGTCTCAAAATCGTACCCTTGACCGTGTCTAACGAAAATGTTTAATACAGTTAATTGTCTAATTTCTTGCTATTTTTTTCTGTAAGAATATTCAGTTGAATATGTAAGCTTTATTTATAGACTGTGGAATCACACTATATAGCTATAGAGTATAGCTTATGTTCTACCGTCTATACAATCCGACTTGAGATAAAAAATGATACATACTTTGGGATTCAGTGAGGGTTGATTCTTTGCTCGATTCTTTGAAAACAATGATTCCCGTTGTTTACAAGAAGCCATGATCTCAAAGATTACCTCGGATCGGTTTGACCCCGGGCCCACTCAAGCAGTGGAGGGTTAATCCGAGTTCTGATCCTGACACAAATTACTGCGATCGCTAAAGCGTAATCTCGACGTAGAGTGAAGGTGCATTAGAACTTGACCTTGACGGAGCATTAACTCCTATAAACTGGTTGACTCCCCTATACACAACCAGTTCGTTCGACTCGACAGAAGAAATCGGTGAACTTAGCAGACATTCCCCACATAATACGAACTCTGAGCGCATAGCGATGAAACTTGATTATTTCTATGCTAATTACTCTAAACAATGGACAAACGATTCCACGAGAACTAACTGTTCCATGAAGATTACGGATACCTTTAAAACCTTCTCACACGATTCTATCGTTAATATTCTCACGGCAACTCCAAAGAATCTCCTTTTCAAAAATCTTACTTTCAAAAACTACGTCACACTGCCAGAGGGGAGGGCTTAACGCAGAATGTGCCATAATACATGGAAAATAGAAATGTAAATAACAATTGGAAACATACTTTTCTCATTTTAAGTCTTTTTGTGTAATTTAGTTACACAAGTTGACTTTTTTGAGCCTATGTTATTTTTTAAAAACTGATTTTTGAAACTTCTTAAGGCTTTTTGTGCAATTCTGTTACACAATTTGACTTTCTTCAAGTTTTTTTTTTAATTCCTGTCTACATTCAATAAACAGACATTAAGTCACATACCTGTAGATACCGTTCTCTAAAATTCGGTTCTGGGTCAACTCTACACATTTATTGAAAGTATATGCCCGTTCTCTCGGAGCATGTGTTTATAGTTTTGGCCCACAAAATTTGTTATTATCAAAAACACTAAAACCGGGACCATGGTTAAAACTATTTTTGAAATTCAAAAGAAAATAGATTTCATTTCTATCTTAATTGAATAATTTTTAATTTATCAAAATATTTTTTTTTAAATAATAAAAGCGACTTTGAACAAATTTACCCTCCCGACAGGAGTGGGGGTAACTTTGTAATTTCAAATGGGAACCCCAATTTTTTATCACAGATTCAGATTCTCCTTTATGAAATACGTAAGTTTTATTCAAAAAATTGTTTACGATTCGCGAAAAAAAACCACCTCCTGTCCCGTGGGGGGTGGTGTGTGGGTTATTTTTTCAACGCCGATTTTCCGCCTCGAAAATAAAAAGTTTTTATTACGGATATTTTTTCATAGGATGCGTATTTTTTTAGATATTTCGATGCCTCAAGTTAAAAAAAAACATCCAGTATATAAACTAATATGGATCTAATTTGTAAATATACACTGCGACACAACTACATTTTTATCTCTATTTTTACGATGGTTAGTTCTATGTAACTGATGTGGTCCGAAGTAGACGGACGAAACATGTATTAACATCACAATAAATTGTTACGGCAAGTTTAGAGAGTTGAACTACTTCGTTAAAAATTCATTTTATTGGTTTACGTCTTAAACTTTAGGTTGAACTATCTTGGTTAAAAATTCGTAGTTTTGTTTGTTGCAAATTAATGTTTTTAACTGAAAATTTAACTATTTCATTTTTAGTTAAAAAGTGATCATTTTTAGTTTAAAATTCAACTATTACATTTTTCGTTGATAACTCATCTTTTATGGTTGAAATTTCCACTACTTGGCAGAAAGTTGGCATACTTTGTTAAACATTTATCTTATGGGTTGAAGATTGAGCTATTTTATTGAAAATTCGTCTTTTTGTTTGAAAATTATATTTTTTTTAACTGAAAATTCAAGTGTTCCACTTTTGGTTGAAAATTGGTCGTTTTCAGTTGAAAATTCAACTATTTAGTGGGATTTGTTGTAAAGTCGTCTTTTTTGGTAAACAATTAATCTTCTTGATTGTAAATTCAACTGCTTGGTTGAAAGTGAGAATTGCTTTGTTACAAATTTATTTTATTTGTTTAAGATGTATATCTTTGGTTGAAAATTTATAGTTCTTAGTTCCAAAGTTAACAGTTTTGTTGAAAATTCAACTATTTTGTAGAAAATCCGTATTTTTGTCTTAAAAGTTCAACCATTTGGTTGAAAATTTATATTTTTAGGTTGAAAATTCATTTTATTTTTGTTTGAAAATCCAACTCTCTTCCAAATAATGCGTCTTTTTGGCTTGAGCATTCAATTATTTGTTTAACAATTTCTTTCTTAACTTCTTGTCACTGAAGTTTAACATATTTTGTTTAATGCGATGTTTGGTTGAAAATTCATATTTGCATGTTGTTTTCGAAAATTCAACTTTTCTGTTGAAACTTTGTATTTTTGATAGAAAGTTCATCCTTTTGGATTGAAAATTTATCTTTTTTGATAAAAAAGTTCTTTGTTAAAAATTCATACTCTTATATTGAAAGTTTGTTCCTTTCGCTTGAAAGTTGAACTATTTGGTTGTAAATGCAACTTGTGGTTGCTAAAAATTCAACTATTTTCTTGACAATTTGTCTTTGTAGGATGAAAATTAAACGATTTTGTTAAAAATTCATGTTTTTTTTTCGAAAATTCAACCATTTTTTTGCAAATTTGTATTTTGGATAGAAAATTCGTCATTTTGGTTCATTTTTCTCTGTTGAAAATTCAACTGTCTTCTAAAAAATTCTACTTTTGGCGTGAACATTCAACTATTTGTTTGAAAATTTGCCTAAGAGTAGTTGAAAATTCATATTATGTGTAGGTTGAAAATTCAGCTCTGTTGATAAAAAAATAATCATTTTTGGATAAAAATTCAATATTTTATTAACATTGCAATATATTTCGACTTGAAATCTTAAGCGTTTCATATCGCACTCAATGTGGTAACTATACATGTATATTAATTATATTTAAAAGACTTTATTGAAGCTTTGTGTTGTGATTTGTGTCAAAGAAGGGGAGGGGTGGAAGAAGTTTTAAAAATAGAATGACGTAGTTTTTGAACGACCCATATAAGTAAATATGACTATCCAATTTTCAGATTTGTTTCAGATGGACAAACTTATTTCTGCTTGTCCCCTTTTTAAGTAAATTCGTCTCGCACTGACATTGTTCTTGGTATTGTTTAGCACGGTGAAATTCACACCACGAAGAGCAAGACTTTATCAGCAGGAAGAGGCCTTTTTTCGGCCCCATCATAATTCCCATTATTATTCTCCCTGAAAGGGGCATGATGACGGGAGAGCGAGTGGTGGGGAACCGTCTCCGCGATGGTGGCCGTTCGCAGGGGCCAGTGACCGCCCCCGGCAAGGTTCTCGTCTCCGTCGTCGTTCTTCGTCTTTTCCACATATTTCTACAACCGACGTTCTGTAAAGACTTTAAGTGCGTGTCCTCTACGGCCACGTGTGCTTAGGTGCGCACGTTCGTGCGTAAAAAACGTTTGCTTTTCTAGGTAACGTAGGACCGGTCACGCAACGCTCGAGTAATACTAAAGAACGTGGCACATACAGAGTACAGAGTATAGAGTATAGACCATACACAGAGGTCACTTAGCTTTGATAGAACCAGTCTTCTGTTTTCAAAATTGTATATTATTTATTGCTGCTGTAGAGCTGTGTAAAGCCGTCGCTGTACTAGGAGACTTGGATAATTAGAAGACACCAAATTAGCACAAGTGCTAACTAAGATCTTTAAAAAGGAGATACCGTAATTTAGAACAATTCCCGCAACTTGACCGGAGGTTAACACTAATTAGAAAAAGAGCATTCAGCGCTAATAAGAGAGGTTAATGAAACTAGCACTCTCTAGTTTTAGCACCGTGGGGCCGTTGAGCTTTAAACGTAACGAGGTTTACTACTTTACTTGGACCGATTAAGCCGCATTGATGTATATATTGTGTACTTTCAACGGAAACAAGAGCAGTACTGCCACTATTGGCGAGCTGCCAAGAAATTTACTGCAAAGCGGATTTTTCGTCGGCCCGTATCGAGCGATTTATATATTAGCGAAGTTTCAGTTATTACGACATTCTTCAAAATAGCTTTAATTTCACTGCGAGATTTTACAGTTTGAATGTACGGAAGGTTTATTTTGAATACGGCAACTTCACCACTAGAGATTTCTTGAGACGCTCGCGCGCGTCTCTAAAAACGTCGACTTTTATGATTTGCGATTATACGAGGAAGAAGTCTCTTACTAGACAAGGTTAGGTTTTACAATTGCGGTGGCATCACGTTTGCAAAGACGTCTGACTTGCCTCGTACTTATAGTTACTACAAGTACTCGTTTCCAGAGTCCATCCTTTTCACCCTTTCGTTTTTCTCTATTTTACCCTACAGTCCTTCTGTACTAGCGTTCACTCGACACATTGCTGAATTGGCTTGCGGCGTACTCCGCTCTCTTTGAATTTTTGCAATCCCTTCACTAACCGCAGAAAAACCTGTAGTGTCTCCAATCTTGATTTCTATTATATATTTTTCTTCAACTAGGCTTCGGATCTTACATCCTATTTTATTAACTATTTAGAATATTTTTTAAAACATAAGAAAGCCTTATTCCACATGAAAAGTTAAGTAAAAGAGTTTCAAACCCGGATTTAATCCTATAAACCTTCCTTGAGTTATCAAAGATTTAAGAGTGCACCTTTGAGTTACCAGACACGTGACTGCGCGCGCAGGTTTTTTCCCATTGGAGCGCTCATCAGTCGGCATAATATACATGGACATTCAAGCTTCAATATTATTATCTGATCATTTATGATTTAAAAGAAACTACTGTACCTTTTTTCATGTATGGTAATCCTCTCTAGTTTTTAAGACTTTGATATCAAATTTCTTTTTATTTATTTTTTTAAATGAAAATGTTTCAAATGTTCCGATCTGTTAAGTCGTTTATTACATACACACAGTGAGACAAACGATATGCCCAAGGTATAGCCAACTATCTAGACCCAAAATGCGGGACGACCGAAACCAACCTTACCCATATTGACTATTTACGCATTACTCGGTACCTTTTTTTAAATCATACTTCTCCATAGCACGACTAGTACATGTTGCGCGACGTATCAATACTAGTCATTTAGGGTCTACATAGTTGGCTACCTTGGTCATAGTACGAAAAACTTCATAGTACTTATGCGCGCGTATTATAAACTTGAAAGACTGTAGTGCGAGTGTAGTGAATATTCATTTTTTTACCAAAAAAGTATAGATTGTATAAAAAGCATAGTAAATTCGGGGCATGCAGGACGCTATCCCAATTTTCCGGGACATTTTGCGGGACAAATTTCATAGCGGGACAGAAGGTACTGTTGCGGGAATGTCCCGGCGAATGCGGGATGGTTGGCTACCTTGGATATGCCCCTAATAATCGCATGATCACGGGTGATTTTCATTATACGGCTGGTTTTCTTCGTGAAAGATTAACGTATCGGCGATAAATGAATGTGAAACGATCCATAGACACGGAAAAATAATGCTGCAAAACGACCCCATGAGGTCACGCTCCCCTAAGCTCCCTCTTGCCTCCCCATCCAGCACGCGAACTCTACAAACCGCCCATTTACATATCACGCTGTGACACATGGTAGAACAGCTGCTCTACTTTTTAAAATTTAAACCACTCATTGAACTTGAACCCAACCCTGATTCCCTATTCTGTCTTATTTATTTACCCACATATTAAGTTAGCTCTGAATTGAAAACTAATTTCTGATTTCAATTTTGAACGACTTTATCTACTTCAGAGGGTTACATAACTTCTGCAATCAGACCTTTAAATCGTAATTAAAAATCGTCAGTGCGTATAAGCAGGCTGCGCATCTATATGCTATATAGGATATAACCACTGGACCAGAACGTCTGAATTCACACTGGGATTCCCGTTTAAGTAACTCCTATTTAAGTACCCTCAGCGCGTTGGTTGCGTCAGCTATGCGTCCAAATCCAACAGAAATGGTTCTTATGGCCCTGAATGTTTACGTTTGGAGCGAGCGATTGTTGTGTTTGATTAAAGTGAAGGCCATTTAAGACTAGACCCGAAAGCACTTAAATTGGATTTCAAGTGTATATTCTGAAATAACAACAGTTGCTTCCTTGTGCAGAATTTCCACTGTTGTTTATTGAATCACAGACTTAACGCTCCTTCCCCTCTTCCTCTATTTTCACATTTTTAAAAAATTCCTCTTTTTTCTATTGGTTACAAGAAAATGTCTTTTTTCCTCATTTTTCCGCTAAAATAAGAACTGAATTACTGGAAACCAGTAAGGAAATCCAACTATTTTTTGTTGGAAGTTCATTCTTTTTAATTCAAAAGTCCACTATTATATTTTTGGTTCATAATTATTCTCATTTAGTTAAAAAATCAACTATTTTCTTGAAAAACTCATCTTCTTAGCCTTAGTGGAATATTCAATTATTTGGTTAAAAATGCATATGTTTTTATATAAAAATCATCCGTTTGAATTAGAAAATCATCTTTTGTTAGAAGATTCATCTTCGCAGGTTGAAAATTCGTCTCGTTTGCTTGAAAAATTAAACTATTTGGTTTCAAATGCAACTGTTTCGTTGAAAATTATTTTTTTTTATATTGAAAATTCATCTTTCTTAGTTGAAATTTAACGCTTGTTGATAATTCATATTTTTGGTTGAAAATTCTACTATTTTGTTGAAAATGCATTATATATTTTGCTTTTGAGTTCTAAAATGTTTCATAATTTTCAAAATTGATATATGATAAAGGAATTCATATTGAATAATTATTCTTATAGGGGAAACCTCCCTACAGTGGATAGCTTCCTACAGTGGACATT
>CAKNXH010001190.1:387332-426161 GCA_932178445.1 Andricus quercusramuli
CTGAAATCTACCAATTTTTGCTATCCACTGTAGGGAGGTCTCCCCTAAACGCTTAAAAGTCAACCAGGAACCATGTTATTTTTGAATGAGGAAAAGCCTGCATTTTTTAAAAGTTTGAATGGCCACCCTGGAATACAATTTGGAATTGTATATTTTGCACCACTCTCTTATAATTTAAAATTGTTCAATTTTAAAAGATTTTATGAATTTCCAATTAAATTGAATTATTATAGAAGATTGAAATTGAGGTAGAAGATCGAAATTAAGAAATTTATTATTATTCAGCTTTGAAGGTCTAAATGTGAAAACGTTCATTTTGTGAAGTTTCAATGTATAGGTAAACAGCTTTTCTTTACCAAGGAAATCTTGATTTTGGTTTAACTAGCAAAATTTGTGTTCGTTCAAAAAAAAAAAAAAAATTTGTTGAATGAACACAAATCTTTGTTAGGACAACAAAATTTTTCTTCTTTTGCAACCAAGTCGATTTGTTGTCCGAAACAAATATTTTGCTCACAGTCAGTGATACATTGAAAAATGTTTAATTGTTGGGATAACATTTTAATAATTTGAAGTTACAATTTATAATCGAAAACTGGGTTAGTTTAGGAATTCTAAATGAAAAATATTTAAACTACAAATATTTAATTATTGAAATAATGTGCTTAAATAATTATGTATTTAAACTTTAGTATTAGTTGATCAATATGAAATTAATATAGCGTTTGTGCATCAGAAAATAATCATTCAAAGTCAAATAATAATAATTATCCAATTCCAAATCGAACCCTTTTCAGTTTCTCGTCACTTTGCGATTTTTTAAAAACAATCAATATACGCTTTTGTTTAGTTTTGAAGGCTGGGATTTAGAAATTTGAAAGACCAGGAAATAACAGTGAATTATTTTCTGAGATTTGAGCGGTGACTTTAAATACGCGGACTAAAAATTATCTACGATTTCATTATCGTGATGTTTCCTTGTTTACTGAGATTATGGATGTTGACATCTGGAGCAACTTAAAGTTTGATTAAATGCAATATCAGGTTAACTTCTTATCCTGGAAATAGTTGCATGAAAAGGAGAGTAAAAAAGTCATGTCTCTTATTGGTGCTCACTTCAATTTTATAATAACTCTCCAAGGGTTGTTCCGAAATAAAATATTTTTCTACTCCCATTTTCACGAAGAATACTTCCATATATGCATACTTTTTTATTCACTAAATACGAGACAAAGAGACTGAATACGAATGAAAAAAGTGCAATTCGACGGCTCCACTGCAGAGAGCTCCAGTTCTAGTTCAGTCCTTATACAGCTCCAACTCGCGTTCTGCTCGTATACCGCTCTAAATAGATCATTTGACGTCGTCTGGTAAATTATTATACAATTCTGTGCAATATTAAAGGAGAATATAATAAAAAAACGAAATTGGTTACTTTTTCAATTTCACAGCTAGACTGCTCCAACTCAAGTCGAGAAATTTAGAAGCAGGGCTGCGAACATGCATGTACGAAATAATGATCGAAAACAGTGTGAAATATGCGAAGATTTAAGTTTTCAGTTCGATGCATTTTATTTAATATTGAAATTTTAGAACCTTTTCAATAATTAAGGTTTCGTATGTGTATATCTTTATAACCCTGATACTAAATTTCAAAATATATTATCGACACAAGAGTTGATCACCCTGTGGGTTATAATTACCACGTGGTCACGCGTTGCTTTGTGAATTTGAGGCTAATGTTCGATGCGTATTCGTTCCGCTGGAGTGCTTATTTCAATTATCTTATAATTCCGTTGTTATTTATTTTCTAGAGTTTTTTTTTAATTTCGGTACATTGACGAATAGAATGACATAACCTACAAATTGTTGGAGAAACGCTCATTAGACATATAAAACGTATATAAATGAGCCAAATATTTAAATAAAAAAGCTTTCACATTCCTTGGAATGCTACTTCTAGACAAATATAGTGTTTATTCTGTCGATTACTTGAAATAATAATCAAAATGATTGACCATGGGGAGAAGTCATCACTTAATCATAACATGTTTATTAATAAATTTTTGTTAATAATATTAAATTAAAAACTTAAGCTATCTATAAATACCGTTTTTATTATTTTCTACTGTATTTGTGAATTTTAAAAACATTTTAAACTTTAATCGGCTCTCCTGAAAAATTTCTAAAAGTGACTTTGAGCTGTATATGAGCAGAAAAAAACCTGGAGCGGTCGGTATACGAGCAGAACCAGAAGTGAAGCACGCTGGAGCCGTCGAATTCAAGTCTTTAACCCACCAATAGAACCTATTCAAATTTAGCCAACACTTGGAATATATTTTCAGTCTAAATTCGCAAAGGGACAAAGAAGAAAGTTCGGCTTTTGATTCGCTTTTCCAAGGTACAAAAATAGCCACGTGACTCTGCGTTCGCGACGAGAGTACTAACTTTTACTCGCACGCTTGAAAACCAGACATATGGCACCTAAGAAGGCACTTAGATTCAAAATTACGCGCCACGTGTTCTCCGAGTGCAGTTGTGAAGAGGCTCGACTGCCTTATGCGTCCCTAGGGTTTTTTATCGCGTAAACAACAATAACATACTATAATATACGGCTCTCTGAAGCCTAGCAATTTAGAATCTTCGACTCCGACTTACGCTTTCCGGGAAGTAAATTAAAAAGCTACTAATCATCCGAAAATGCAGTAAAACCTCGGAACTATCCGTTTCCCTTTTTACAGACCTTTCATATAGCGGAGAGTTATCGTATGTTTTTTTCTAAAATGGCTCAAGATCGATGTGTCAGTGCGTAAACATTAGAGTGAAGATCTCGCGTGACTGCGAGGCCTCTTATGGTAGCATATGGAGGGTCTTTAAGTGAGAGGGATGAAAAGCTGGTTTTAAACCAGATTCTCGAGTAAAAACTGGTAACTGGGTATGTTGCCATTGCATTGAAGCTATATGCCCACCTTAAGTAAGGCAGAAACTAAAGGCCCCTAGTCGTAAAAATGATATCCGCTTTTAGAGCCGTAAAAATAACATTGTCGTTGGATAATTTCCACGCAATAATTCCATGAGCCGTAAATCGACTTGCAAACCTTTAAAGTCGTCACGGCCCCCGGGAACTCTTTCTCGGAATACCGGTTACGAATCTTTTATGTAGAAAAAATAAAATATTATAAAAATGGAATTATTTATTATTATTCTATTTTGAATTGTCTTTTACTATTCTGAAGAAACTTAGTAGAGCAACAGTCTTAAATATGCATTTCGAAACCCCAATTTTATAGTCTGTTTCTTTTGACGATATGGCTCATTGAGTAATCGCAATTTTTTGCCGGAAGGAGAAACTGAGCACTTAAATGTCAACATATGGACAGTTTTAGTTAAATATTTTGAAGTAAAAGGATTGTCAAAATCTATTTGCAATTTATTTTTTATAATATTCAATCAGTTCTTTTGAGTAGGATATTCGAGAGGATATTTTACGTCAAAAAAGAAGAAAAACTCTTTGGCTCAATTTTATCCCACCAAGAGTTTTTTCAATTCTTAACAATAAAAGAGCGCGCTAACGAAACGTTAGATTGCGCGCGCACAACGCGTCCTATTGGTGCGCTGTTTAGTCGCTGATCGCTCAAATAATATTTATTTCATTAAATGTCGGCTCGTGAGTCTTCCATACTCTTTTTTGCGTATACTATTCACATAAACTTATTTTCCATAAAACATTCACAGGAATTACGTTTCGAGTTTAAAATAGAACGATGGATTCTTAGATGTGGCATCCATTTTTAATCAATAAAAAAAATAGCGTTATTCCTCGTGAAAAGGAGAGTAAGAAAATCTTTTTCCCAGATTTAATTAGATGAATCCTGCTCGAGTTATTAATGATTAAAGTGCGCACTCATCTGTCACAGTGACGTGAGCAGTGTTTGCGCACGCAACTCATATGCGAGCTCATATGCTATTGGTGCGCTCTTTATAATCGTCAATAATTCAATAACCGTTGATTCTATACGATTTTTGTAAAGGACTTTTTCCTTGTTTTTTTTTTTTAACCGAACGAGACAGAAGAAGACGAACTAATTTTTATGCATGTAAATATTGATCAAAAAATAATTCAAAAGAATGTTCATTTCTAAGAAGTTAGGGATAGTTTTATATTTATCCTGAGAAGGAATGTCGTTATGTAAAAAGTATTTATGGCTTTCTTGACGAGCTTCGAATTGAAAGCCGGAATTCTAAATGTGGCTTCTGATTGTGGCTGCTGATCCTGTTTTTTTCGACCCTGAACTTCGATTACGAGTTCATAGACTTTTCGTGGCAGAGAGCCAAATTACTTCGTAATATGAGTCAACTTCGGCGTCTCCGACGTGTCTAGAAGTGACTCTCATCTGGTGACCCGCTTGAATTTTTAATTGAATTTTTAATTTTTGTATATACTCTATTTTTTATTTTTTTTGTATTTAGCAACGATTTATTCAGTATTTTAGATTGACCAGATTATTTAATAATTTATTTAGATTATTGGGGAATGTTTAATATATTGTATCGTTAATTTAAATATATGAGCTGTCGTTCAAAAAAATATGTAACGCCTATAAAATAAAAGCGTTACATTGTTTTTTAACGGCCTCTGTAGTGTTCTTATTCAATCTTTTTTTAATGGGTGTGTAATTTCTTTCATAATTTCCGGAGGGATAAGAATTTCAATTCGCTTTCTAATGCAATCCAGCTACGATTTCACGTTATTGAATTATTTTCACGCCACGAATGTTGCACCAAACTTTCCTCACATCTGCTGCCGGTGGTCTTCGTTCCGGTATTTGCGCTCATGCAAATGCGAATCTCGGACTTTTGGCCAGATTGCAATTTTAATCTTGATAATAAATTACAGAAACAAAATTTTTTAAACTTATTTTTAAGCAAATTTTCATTAGTACATAATTTGTTCTTTCGAAGTTTTTACATTTTTTATGTACTTTATGTGCAATAATGTATTCTTCATTTTATTACGAACACAATCTAAATATAATTTAAGAAATAATAACGTTCATTAACATTATGTTTTAAGACCACTTAAAAAAAAATTGGTAAACTGTTTTCATTTTAGTTTCTTTTTATAGTATTTGTTTAGAATTGAAACCGATTTGTCAGCGATTCATTTCTATTAGGAATTATCACTTAATTGTAATTTATGAGCCGCCAGCATTTCCCGTCATCCCCTATTTCAAGTTGCAGCTGTTATCCGGAAAGAGGAAACTTGTACTTTGTAGGGGTGAGGATTGACGATGATGCTTTCCAGAGCACGTGACATACCGGAAAAAGAAAAAAAAAACTAGAAAACTCCATTAGGAATTTGAGATTTCAACTTTTTGTACTCCGAAAAAATGTACAAAAAATGTGAAGGATGTCCGGAAATTAAAAATAGTTAATTAAAGATCTATTTTTAATTCCACGGCAAATATTTTATTTTAATGAAAATGTATTGTGAATTGTTACGAATTTTCTGCAATTCAAATTTTATTAACAAAAATTTATTTTAGTAACTTGTCTGAAATACATATCTTGAAGTGATTTACAATAATTTTGAATACTCGGAAACTTTCCAGAGAAACATTATCTCATTTCTTCTTATCAGAAAAAAAATATATCACCAACTCTCAGAAATATTTCATAACCATTTGTACGTGTGCTTGTAATTTATCTATATCTCTTTTAACTAAAAAAAGTGCAGAGCATTCTAGAAAAGATTTATTTAATTTCTCTTCAGTATAAACAAAATTTATAATTTTAGAAGAAATATTTAAAAATATTTTAGAAGTCTTCTACAATATTTTGCAAGGATCGAAAATGTAATCGTTGAAGAAATTTTTTCAAACATTTAGTTTTAAATCCGAAAAGTATTTTTAAAGTCCGTTTACAGCTCCAACTCGCGTCCTGCTCGTATACTGCTCTGATGTAAGTCATTTTTTTTCGATTTCGAGTTTTCACTTTAGAATGAATAAATAGATCATTTGGCGTTGTCTGGTAAATTTTTATACAATTATGTGCAATATTAAAGGAGAATATAATAAAAAAACGAAATTGGTTACTTTTTAAATATTACAGCTAGACTGTTCCAACTCAAGTCGAGAAATTCAGAAGCAGGCTCGGAAGCAGGGCTATGTATTTCAATAATTTAAGGTTTCGTATGTGTATCTTTATAACCCTGATACTATATTTCAAAATATATTCTCGACACATGCGTTGACCACCCTGTGGGTTATAATTACCACGTGAATTTGAGGTTAATGTTCGATGTGTATTCGTTCCGCGTGTAAAGCGCTTATTATAATGGTTGTTTATAATTAAGAAATAAATTTCAGTTATCTTATAATTCCGTTTTCATTTATTTTCTAGAGTATTTTTTTTTAATTTTGGTACAATGGCGAATAGAATGACATAACCTACAAATTGTTGGAGAAAACCATACTAGATATATGAAACGTATATAAATGAGCCAAATATTTGTTAATAATATTAAGGTAAAAACTTGAGCTATCTATAAATACCGTTTTTATTATTTTCTACCGTATTGGTGAATTTTAAAAACATTTTAAATTTTAATCAGCTCTCCTAAAAAATGGCTAGAAGTGGCTTAGAGCTGTATACGAGCAGAAAAAGTCTGGGGCGGTATACGAGCAGAACCTAAACTGAAGCACTCTTGCAGTGGAGCCGTCGGTTTCTGAAATACATTTTTTCGATTTTTTTGAATTTTGATCATATTCCAAAGTGTTGTTCTTAATTATTAAAGTATTTTTCTAACCCAAAAAGTTTGTCAAATTAACTGAAAAAAAGTAAACAATCCAGCGTTATTAAAATTTTCTCTAAGGCACAAAGAAAGGGTATTGGATTTTTTTTATTATTAAAGTACTACAAAAAGATTTTAGAATCTTCTTCAATTGCTTAAAACGTTTAAGAACTTTTGTGAAATGTTTAAAATTTGTAGAAGTATCCTTGAGGACCTTTTTCCTTGATTTTGCAGCAGAACAGTGAATTTTTGTAAAGCGAGTTAAAAAAAATTGCTTGAATAAGGCAAAAAATCAATTGTCCAATTTTTTTCTTAAAAATAAAAAAAGTCCCTGTTAACATTTTTTACTGGATTGTTGAACTGAATAGATCAAAAGTGTATTCACCTCTGATCTAGGCGCGGGACTAGGGTGCATTTTCTATTCTATTTACGAGAAAGAGGGAAAAAGTAGGTCTTTGATTACTGGTTTGAAAAGCCTGTGTCAACCCTCAATCTCTATGGAGAGGGTAGTTTGGTGGGTTGGAGGATGGTCTTTAGAAAACCGGAAGTCGCTAGGCTAGGCTGTTATAAATAAAGAGATTGCATTGGAGCGAGAAAGGTTGACCACCTGCAGACTGCAGAGATGCACTCTAACTATATATTCCAGCTAGAAAAGCCGGTTGCGTTTGCAAGGACGCAATGCGGAATCCCGCCTCTTGAATTCGATGCAACATTTTGTCGGCAAGGCAGACGACTCCAAGCGAAACGGCTTGCGCCTCTGCCCTGAACGTGAATTAGATTTGCGAAGCTGCTGAGAGATTTCATGCTTTATCTTGATCATCTACAATTCCACAACACGTCTCTTATCTCTCTATCCGCCGATTTCTATTCAAAGTTACACCTCCTGCTTCCTTAATCCGAGATAGTCAAAGAGAAAGTCAGAAAATTCGCTGGGAAAGTAGTTTATATTATTGTTATTTCAGGGTGGCCGCAGATCAGGAAAAACCTGGAAATCAGGGAAAATTTAGGGTGTTTTGAGGGACAGGGAAAGTCAAAGAAAAGTTAGGGATTTTGAAAAAAATGGGAAAAGTCAGCGAGTTCCTGTAAGAAACACTTCAACTGTGAAGAATAATCAGGGCTGCTCATGGACATCGGGGTTCTCACACAATCTATTTTAGTCACGTTTTTTTCTTAAATCACTTTTTAGTCATTTCAAAAAAAATTCAAGAGAATAAAATTAATTATTAATGGATTCCAATACGTAATTTGAATGGATTTCAAAAGAAATACAAATTTCCAAGCATATTCCAAGCGATTTTATAAGATTCCTGGGGATTTTTATGATTTTCTAATACACTAGAGTCCCTCTATAGCAGTTCCCTCTATAACAGACAAGGCGGTCCAAGGGGACGAGAGGGAGGCGTTTGTAAGGTCAGCGGAGTTGCGATGTTTACGGTTCGGCGCTATAAGAAGCCACAAGCTAGAAGGAGAAGAAGAACGGTTCGGAGAGTCCCTCTATAGCATCTTCGTTGATTAAGGGTATCCCCGAAACAGCTGCTATAGAGGGACTCTAGTGTATATTACATCACAAGTAGGGTTAGGCACGTCTTTACACGGGGATGTCAATGTTCGCAGGACCTATAAGGTTTTAAGATATTTTAAAGGATTCCGCGGGTATCTTCATCAATTTTCCAGGATTTCAGGAAATATCAACGTTCATAGAATTTTACGGGATTTTTAAATATTTTAATGGATCTCAAAGAATTTATTCACAAAAAGTTAGAGAATGACTTGAATTCTTGTAAGTCTTTTAAATTCACCTTGAATTCTTAGACATGTTGTCAAATTCTTTTAAATTCCTTTTAATTTTTCTTAACTCTCTTAAAACATACTGTATTCAATTAATTCTTTCATATATTTTTCTCATACACTTTGATTTTTATGAAAATCGTCACATTCTTTTTATTTCCTTTAAGTTGTTCTAAATTATCTCCAATTTTATTGAAATCAATGGAAGTTAAAAAATTCAAATTCTCTTGAATTCTTTTGAATTGAGGTTGAAGCCTTTTGAAGACTTATGAGGAGTTATAAATCGAATTCTTTCGGTTTCTTTTTCAAATCCAAAGAACAATAATCACATTAGTGTAGGGGAGAACACCCTACTGTAGAGAATGAACCTACAATAAATAATAATCATTATTGAAAAGCACAAATATACCTAAAATAATTATTTCTGATGTTAATTTACTAACACATATAGATTCCTAACTATTAATTGAATTAAGATAATTTTTTGACATATATAAGTATTATAAATTTGTGATTATCTACTGCTGGTTCATTATCTATTGTAG
This sequence comes from Andricus quercusramuli, assembly GCA_932178445.1. Taxonomy (NCBI): domain Eukaryota; kingdom Metazoa; phylum Arthropoda; class Insecta; order Hymenoptera; family Cynipidae; genus Andricus; species Andricus quercusramuli. Next base: position 396,456 of record CAKNXH010001190.1, read on the forward strand.
GGTGTTCTCCCCTAAATTAGTCACTTTTGGTAACTTTTTTGGTTCAAATAGGGCACTTTCTCACTTTTTCAAGTATATTGGGCTGTGGCAGCTCTGAGAAGAATAAATTTGAAATTTATAAATTCAAATTTACAATTTTTTTATTGCATGTATAAAAGATTATGCGTTAATAAGGTTCCAAGATTAGAATATTGGACTTTAAATAGTAATGGTCAGGGAAAGTGAAAATTTAGAGAAAAGTCAGGAAATTTTGAAAATTGTGGTTTGCGGCTATCCTGTAATTCATTAAAGGAGCGTTTTGAAAAATTCGAGAATATTATATATTGGGCTCGAACCTTTTCAAATTTGCTAACAAGTTTTCAATTATTGTCAATTATCTGGAATTTCCTAAGATGTTCCGAAACTTTTATATATATTTAAAAATCATTGGAATAAGTCAAGTTTTAAAAATTCGTAAAATGTTTGCCTTCGATATTTATTTAAAGATAGATATAAGTATCCTTCTCGAAAAAATGATTGGTTTCCATAAATCACAATTTTGTAATTTCATTTTGTCGGCTTTCTGAAATGCTTACTGAACTTTAGGTATTTCTCTAACATAAGTTCAAGCGATGAAAAAAAAATGTTCTCCATTTTTCTCGAGAATCGAATAAGATTTGCGTGAGCGCCAATGAGGCCCATGGCCTACGACACGTGACACTGGGCTGGGAACCCATCACATTTGCTATTGGCGCGCTCTTCAATCGTTAATAACTTAAGAACATTGAGTCCAAATAAATTATGTTAAAGGAGCTATTACCTAGTCATGATCTGAGAAAAATCGAATTGATTAAATGTGTTAAGAGGTTGCAGAATTGTCTAGTAGGTTTTCGAATATTTTCAAATAAGTTTGAAATATTTTTTTAAACGTTGTGTAATTATTTTAAATTTTCTGCGACATTTGTGTTATTTTTTATTGTTTTAGAAACTTCTGAATTTTAATGAATTAAAAAAGTCTTTGAAGTTTTTTTTTGTTGGTTCAAAGTATACAAAAACTTATGTAATTCCAACATTTTGCGGTATTTAAAAATAGTTTATGAAATGAAAAAGGAAAAAAATATTTCTAGGAAATAGAAGAACATGTTTGCTAGGTTGTAACTCATCTCGCGAGTTACAAGATAGTGGTAAGCGAGGACTTGCACGGTGAGCAGGTTTGAACGATACTATGTGTGCACGCCCTACATAACCCTCTTATTAACCCTCTCCAGGCTTTTCTTTCAAGTGGATACTGATGCCAAGGGAATATCTTCTCCACTCGAGCCGAGAATCTCGCTTGCTATCGCTATTTTTCTCGTTCCGAATGATTGCATTGACTATTATCTGAACTGATTCCAGTTTGAAGCTCCGTAAATCTTATAAATCCGATTGAACATTCCATTGCGCAGTTTCTATATATTTAAAATGTATGTATTTTTTAAATATAGACCACAGTTTTTGTAAAAGTAATCTCCCTAAATTAAAGGAATAGTCCCCTAGTTATTAAGAAATGATCAATGATAAAATCAATGTCGATCTGGGCACTCTAGCAACTAAAAACGGTTACACTCAATTCCCGATATAAGCACGCTTTCGGGCATGACGTACAGTGGCCTTCGGCATAAATCGGAGGAATCCAAAAGTAAGCAGCCAGGACCGTATGAACCACTTTCAATTGGAACGCATAATATTATGCAACATACGTGCGTAAGTACCCGCGCACTGCTCCCTTTGTCGCTACGCTGCTGTTCGTCACGAGTGACTGAGCACCACCTCTCTTTTGGTCCCGCGGTCCCCGCATCGCCAAAATGCCGAGGACCTAAATTCTAGGAAAAGCGTACACTGAGGGTGCTTATATCGGGAGTTGATTGTATTTGTACCCTTTCAAGCACGACTTTTTTCTAACAATATTTTTGGAAAAATAAGTAGAGCGTTATTTTACGTGAAAAATTAAACAGGAATATCTGAAACCGGTATTCAATCGGATTAATCCTGCTTAAGTTATTAAGAATTCAAGAGTGTACCCATAATTTTTTTTGTGTGCCCTTTAATCATCATGAACTGGAAAAGTATTTGTGATAAACATTCTGACCTTGATTTTTTACTCTCCTTTTTATATCGAACTAGTTTGTTAATCACTCTTGTGTACAATATGTTTTTAAATATTAAAAGAATGAAATTACTGTAGAATTTTTAATTACGAAATTAAACAATTTAAAGGTTGACGTGTTCACGAATTAATAATTTTAAATATAAATCCTTGTACAATACAAAAATTGAAAATTGCAAACTTTTTAATTAAACAATTTAAAAATGGGATGAGTAGATTGTATTTTTGAGAGGCGAATCTTTCTTTGTATAGAGTTTACGTTACATAAAAAAATGTCGATAATGAAAACAAATTTGGACTTTTTCATTGAAAACTTAAAAACATCGTGTTTTTGAAAATACGTAATTTATAATTGAACAAATTTTTTTTCATCATACCTCAATCGAAAATTCGACTTTCGACGCCTGTGGAGCGGGTCGAAAATCGAATTTTCAACCCTAGGGAAGAAAGTGACAGATAAATGCAAATGGCGTCGCCATTTGCATTGATCTGTCACTTTCTTCCCTAGGGTTGAAAATTCGATTGTCGACCCGCTCCACAGTCATCTCAAGTCGACTTTTCGATTATCGATATGATGAAAAATTGTATGCATGACTCGGGCCGAGGCAACGCTTTCACTCGTGTGATATCAGCCCTCGCTTCGCTCGGGCAGCTAACTTCACACTCGTGCAATCGTTGCCTTTCGACCCTCGTCACGCAATATACTATTATCATGCAAAGTCCTGAATTTATTTTAAAATAAATCTCTGTATGTTTCATAGTTGGGCCTTTAGTGGTTCACGAGAAAAAAAAATTCGCATCCAACTTGCGGCACAATGAATTGGCCACGACAGTTGCCAAAAGATGCGATTTTTTTCTCGTAAACTACTAGCTGTTCCATTATGAAACTTACAGAACTTGTAAAACACATTTAGACATGCATATGATCTGAATACTATCGATTTTTTAAGTGGTATATCACTTGAAAAATAATGCTCCAATTATGGATTAGATTTCAGTTTTGGTATTTGATTGGCTCCTCCAATCACATCTGTAAAAAGTTAAAATAGTTCCTCACATAGTAAACGTATATGTTTAAAGATGAAAGAGTCATTACTTAATATACTGCTCCTCCATTATCACTGAAGCGTAGGCCCTTACGTTATTAATACAATTTTATCTCTTTCTCGGTATTTTAGTAATTTGCTAGCGCTCTATTTCAAAAGCTTTATAGTTTCAATTCTCTATCACTAAATATACTAATATTTTAAAAATTAAAACTATTTTGTTCTAAAATTGTGATTTGTACGGGGAAAAAGACTTGACAGTTTTACGGAGTTTTCTGTTCAAATTATGAAAACCAGTTTTATGTGTATAGGGCATAGGCACTATGAAACCAAAAAAATCTCGTCGTCAAGGATTATGGATAATTGTAGGGTTTCAGTACACAACAAGAATAATCAACATTTTTATCGAAAATGGGCTTTAGGCATAAAATGTTCCTAAAAAATCAAATACATGTTGTGTTAAAAGGATTTGTTCAAAATATCATTTTTATCATTTTAAATCGGTACTCTCGAAACGTAAACAGTTAGGGCCACTTGAACCGTTTCCAATTGGAATGCATAATATTGCGCTATATACTCGACTGAGTACTCGCGCACTGCGGTCCTTCCGAGGGCAAAGACACAACCGTCTCTCGCCCTGCCCGCTGAGAAAATGTGTAGGCCAGCAGTTCTAGGAATTACAAAACTGGACCAGCTTCTATGGGACCTGGAGTGTAGTCATAAAAAGATTGGCATGTATTTCAAAACCAGATAAGTGACTCTCTGCGTACTTGCCTTCCATCTTCTTCTTCTTTTTTAATTGCCGAACCTCTTACGTTTTTTTTCAAGCCTTTTTCTTACCATATTCCTCTTCATACAAGCTTTTGAATACAGTAAAATAACAAAATACTTTTTTTTCAAAGAAAAAGCCCTTAAACAAAACTATTTGGCTACTTTTTTCAGCACCAATGTACCAATCAAATTCCAACTTAAAATCTTACATCTGCATGTTCTACAAAAAGTCACTTTCGTAAGATTTTTTCACTTAAGTTTATGCCTAGTGATCAGAAACGATATTTCTTTAAATTGTTATAATTTATTGCAAGTGTGGATTTGTTAAATTGAAAAATAGATTTGAAGTCGCGGAATTGGGTAAACTTTTGTTTTATATTTAAATATGGTAATTTCGAATGTACAGAATGTTATTTCTTTCTCCTGAAAAATCCCAAGTTAGGGGCCTTCCATAAACCACGTGTTTTTTTAGGGGGGGGGGGGGTCGACGAATGGCAACCCTTGCCCTTAATGCCCCTAATTTAAATTCACTTAAATATATTTTTTAAATAATAATAATTTAATTTAATCAAATTAAATTTTAAAAAATCAATTTTATTGCGAAGAGAATTATAAAATTAATTGCAAGAAACAGAATTGGAATTTTTGACCTGAATGAAGTAATTTATAACAACAGGTCAGTGACTGAAATGCGGACATTGTTTCTGCCCCGGAAGTTCCCAGATTCTTTCCGCCTGGGAAATTTCGAATGGCGAAATACAAAACTCTCAATTTCTCTATAATCTTGTAAATGATTATCTGAAACAAGTGATTACTGAATTATGCTTCGATGGCATGCGAGTGATAAATCTTTTGTTTACTCATTGACCTACTTCCATTATCTTCTTTTACAATGAGTCTCAAAAAGAGTTCAAAAGTTCGAGTAAAAAATAACTAAACTCATTTCCTTCAAGTCTTATTTTTTTATTATTGCAATTATTTTATTTTTACGGAGATATATTAATTGAATTACTTAATTAATTTGTACTTTTTTATTTCATCAGAAGTAAGTGTTGACACAAATTTTTCTAAAAGGATTTTGAATTTCAATATAGGTTTCAAGATTGTATTAACTGACAGTGCTTTATAATCGAGTCTATATTCATGGATTGTAAATAAAATTCTGAATCATAAATAATAATCAACTTTTTTTTTAAGTTTGCCTGGTAAGAAAATTTCATTTTCTGGCTTGAGGTGTTAGGAGCTCAAAAATTTTGCTTGTTTTCTCCAGTTTTTTTCTTCCTATTCTATATTTAGTGTTTGTTCAGTGCAAACAATTTACTATATTTGTCTGAAGTTTTTAACAGTTACAAATATTAAATTATCATTATTACTCTGAAATGAAAATCCTTATTTCTTTCCCCATTTTAGATTGCTATTGACTCCGAAATTTCCTTTTATAACTATGTATTAAAATAGGTATTTTCTACTATAAATATGTAATAAAATAGATGTACAGAAAATTATTCCACATGGTAAAATGAATAAAAAAAGCCTTCAGGCCGGAATTTGTTGGAAGAACTCTTCCCGAATTATTGGCGATCAGAGCTTTCATGCAAAACTGCATGGACGTGAAGGAAGCTAGAGTAGTATGCCAGGACAGAAAAGTGTGAGGACAAATAGTTTATAAAAAGAATGTGAGTAGAGTAAATGACGCCTGAAACCAAGACCTTGGATACTAATGGGCCCAAGCGGGGAACCGCATATAACAATTTTGTGAGGCTCTTCACTTGTGTTGATCGCTAGAGAGATTGATCAGCAACCTGGGTCGGAACAGTGTTGCGGGACGAACGTGTAATTTAAATAAGTAACACTAGAATTCTAGATCAATCTAAAATATCTATACCTTACACCTATATACCTATCTAACTTATACCTATATACCCACCTACACACTACTATTTTCCAACCGAGCAAGTCACGCCTCCCCCGAAAGGGAAATGGCCTAATGGTATAATAATAAAAAAGTTGTGCATGAATGATGCACTAGGAAAGTGTGACACGTGACCAGATGCATACGCCCCTCGCACAGAGGGAGGAGAACGGTTGTCGCGTTCAAAAATCCGGCTACAACGCATTTCTCAACCAAATCAGACAAACCGAAGTGCAAAATACTTGGAAAGGGTTCCACTTTATCGCATCATTGCCAAAAAGTTGAAAGATTACTGTTCTAACCTCCAAATTTTACACAAAAATTGCGAAAAAATTCTCCATCAAAACTTGTTCTACAACAAAAGTCAATAACTGAAAAATCGATCCATTTAATCATCAATTATGTACCTGAATTTATGTACTAAAGTTATGTTAATCGAACTATGGGGATATAGGTTAGAATTATTACATGAATCAGACTATATTTGTTTTGTTGAAAAGCCGTCTTTTTGGTTGAAAATCAAACTACTTCGTTAAAAATTCAATTTTGGATTGAACATTATTTTTTGTATTGAAAGCTTATATTTTTTAATTAAAATTTTGAATGTATTGTAGAAAGTTCTTTTTTTTCTCAAAAATTCAATAATTTTTTTTATTTTGAAAATGCAAATATTTAATAAAAAATGTATGTAATTTGTTAAAAATTCGTCCCTTTTTGTAGAAAAATAATCTTCATGCTTTAAAATTCGACATTTTGTATACTTTTATATATTATATAAATTATATATAATATAATATATATATATATTTATTTATATATAATATATATATTATATATATATATATTATATATATTATATATTCTTATATATTCTTTTTCTTTATTGACTGAAAAATCTGTTTTGGTTTAAAACTCAATTCATGTTGAAAATTCGTGTTTTCGGATTAAAGATTCAACTGTTTTGTAGAAAATTGGAATTTCCTCTGAAAAATTTAATAGTTTGGTAGAGAGTTCAACTAATAGGTCGAATTTTGAACTACTTAGTTGAAAATTCATTTTTAGTTCAAAATCATCATTTTAGTTAAAGTTTTTTCTTTGTTAAAAACTAGGTTTTTTAACTAAAAATTTTAATGTTTGGTTGAAGATTAATTTTTAAATTAAAAATTCATATTCTCGTGATGGAAAATCAACTGCATTGTAGAAAATTCTTCTTTCAGGCTTCGAAATTCAACAATTTGGGAGAAAATTCAGTTTTTTCAATTAAAAAATAATTTAAAAATGCAACTATTTTGTTCAAAAGTTATTATATTTGTGAAAAATGTAAAATTGCGGAATTTAAAAATTAATTTCTTCCTCAGTTACAATTTTTATTCAAAATGTGCAAAAACCTTTTTTTTTTATTGAGTCATATGCACACATTTAAAAAAAAGTTGAATATGTCGAACCTGAAATTTATTCAGCTTGAACCAAAGAAACATTTTTTTATTTGGCTTTTTCGGAAAAAAATTTCGCCGTTAGATAGGATTTTTGGGATTTCATTTTTTTTGTTGAGATTTTGGAACGTTATAAACACCACGAAAAAAATATGTTCCCATCAATAAAAAATAATAACATGTTTCTTTGGTTCAGGCTGACTCAATTTCAGGTTCGAATCAATCCAAAAAACATGTTTTTGTGTATTTTCAAAAAATGTTAAATAAGGCACATTTTTTTTAATTACAAAAAATTTAATTATAAATTTAAGAAAGAGAAGAGCAGATATTAACCGATTTCAAATTTTCTTCTTTACTTGTTTTGGATGTCGACCCACAAATTGTTATCCCTCAGCTCAAACGATTCGATTAATTTTAGAATTTTTACTTCGCTCTACTGAAGATTTTAGTTTTAATTTTACATTGAAAGTATTAATTATAGTAAGGATGAAATGACAAATCTTGGAAAGAATTATTTATGAGGACAATGTTGAACATGTCAAAATTGTGTATTTAACTAATTTTATTTTTTCCCACACATTTTTATATAATTCTGGATGGATTTCCAACGATCTCAGTACGTCCAATTTTTAAAAATAAATCTTTAATGGCAGAAATCATTGAAAAATCATTTTAAAAAAATTTTTGGTTATTTTCGACATATGAAAATATGTAAATGTTTCATCTTTCCCCTATTTTCCCCTGTTTCGTGAGAAAACCACCCTATATTTCCCCTTTTTTGAGCTCCTTTTGTGCTGTGATCCCTGTAAAGGATAATTTTTTTGCAACGCTATTTACTTTGTATATTCGTCTACTTTCGAGAAACTCTAGATTCAGGAATAAAAGATACTTTGATTTTGTTAAAATATGGATAGAAGGTAAATTAGAATTGAATTTTCTGCGACAAAGGATAGAAAGTAACTGAATTTAGCGAGGAACGATGAGTACGAAGAAAGAAATTTCATGAATGAAGATCTGTACATATCGATGCATCAGGATGTTTTTTTTTTGTATTGAGATGATGTCCATCGAGTTTGAAGTCATTCCATTCGAGTCGAATGCCATGCACTGAGTCACTGCTATTAAATGCGTAAGGTATGGTGAACTAGAGGGATAAAGATGAAAAGAATGTGAACAGCCGGATACCGGGAGGAGGCCGACTCACATGAGTGTAAACCGACGCTATACGTATTCCTCCTCTGCCTTCACTTTATTCCCCTTGCTACGCTTTGATGACTCCAGAAATTGCCAGAATTAAACGAGGCCGATTTACTTACTCTTTCCTTTCTTACCCAAGCTTATGAAAAAATGAAAGCTGAACAGCTAATTCCACGATAAATAAAAATGTAATTACATTTTAAAATAAGAAGGAAATAAAGAACCTTTCATGTTTGTTAGCATCCCCATTTCGAGATGCTATCCAACACGGGGATACTTTTAATTTTAGGCTTCTGGAATTTGGTTTTTACCATTTTTTCTTAATTTGACTCCAAATTTTAGTGTTTTTTTTGTTGTTGCTATTCTTATGAAAATATGATTGAAAATTGTGAAGATTAAAAAAATTACGAAATTTCTTCCTAGCTTTTCAAGTTGTATATTTGGATTTTTTTTCTTTGGATATTTTATGTTTTTTTTGCTACTTTAAGATGCTTTATAATTGACATTTTTGGTTGCTTTATAATTTTTAAACTTTCCAAATTTGAGGTCGACACTTTTAACGAAGTGTGTAAGGCCGTCGAAAATACATATTTCGTCTACACTCACTGAATTTCGGTGAACCGGAATGAATTCACGTTACTTTTCTAATTTTTTTTTTCTAACTTGGCATGATTTGAAATTTACTATTTAAAATTTTTTGTACTGAGACTGTATTTGCGGGACATTTCAGAACTTAGAATGCATCAGATTTAGGGAATTTCCGATTTCGGGACTCGTAAAAATTGGAAAATAGTTTAATTTTCTGCCACGTCAGCATTTTATATCATTACTAAAAAATTTGTAATCGTTTCATTAGAAAAAATGTCTTTTATTACAAATTCCCTTTTTCTGTTTTCAGAATCGCTTCAAGAGCCTCGATTTGTAACACATCCATCAAGTAGTGGGAAATTTAGTCCCGAAAATCGAACAAAAATTTTACAGTGCCAAGCACGAGGTGAGTAAACTAAAAAAAATATATATACATATATATAGCAGATATTTATTTTCCTGAATATTAATCTTATATCGATATTATTCGGTCCGTTTAAAAAGAGCATCTCACTGCTAGGGGGTGGGGTAAACTGGTTTTTGACACATGGAAAATATAACAGTGAATAAGAATTTTTTTAAATGCTCAGGGTTCGTAACGGGTTATTTTTTAGTAACTGAGTTACTTTTTTGATCCGCGGTTACTCTAAAGTTACTTATTTTATGAAAAGGTTACTTTTTGTTCGATTTTTTGCCCGAAATAACGAAATGAATTAATTCATTAAACGCATTACTTAAAAACTTGTGAAGAATGTAAAAATTCAAATTTCTTCAGTAAATTCGGCACTACAGAGCCGAGAAAATTAGGGAACAATAATAAAATACTAATTAGTTCCTATATATAATGTATCAAAAGGACTATCAATTGAATGACTATGAATCCTGATAAAAATTGCAATTTATCTAAAATTGCTAGTTTTTAATTCAAAATTTAAATCTTTTTTGCTGAAATATCGAACTATGTATTATATTTTTCAATGGAAATTTATCTTCTTTGGTTGCAATTCAGTTAAAAGTTGAACAATTTTTGTTAAAACTTTATTGTTTTGTTGAAAATTCATCATTTTAGTTGAAGTTTCGTCTTTTTTGGTAGAAAATTAATCATCTTAATTGAAAATCACCCTCTTGTTTAAAAATAGATAATTTTATTTAAAAAATCATCTTTTTGGTTCGAAATTGACTTATTTTATTGAAAATTCGTCTTCTGCGGTTGAAGATTCCGCTCTTTTTATAGAAAATTCAACTATGTATTTGGTTGAAAGGTAAACTTTTTGTCAAAAATCCATATTTACTGGTTGAAAATTCAACTGTTTTGTAAAAATTGGGCTTTTTGCTTAAAAGCTCAACAATTTGATTGAAAAATAACATATTTTGTTGAAAAATCGTCTTCTTGGAATTAATTCTACTGTTTTTTATATTAAACTAAAATCTTTTTTGGTTATCATTTATCAATATTACATTTTTCGTTAATTCATCTTTTTTAGTTAGAAAAATTCAACCATTTTGTTAAAAGTTGAACTACATTCTTAAACATACATTTTTGTTGTTGAAAATTCATAATTGTGTTGGAAACTCGTCTTGTTTTGATAAAAAAATCTTTCTCTTTTGTTACTTTTTTACCACATTATTGTTACTTTTTGGTTACTTTTTTGAGAGAAGTATGGTTACTATTTTACTATTTTTTAAAGCTTGAGCACTTCTGAGTCCTGTAAATGCTTAAAAAATGAAACTTATTGATTGTATTGTACAAGGAAAGCATCTCAATACAGACTTCACATTATTTCCCGTATGCTACTCTTTTTCCCCTTTTTAAAAGAATTCTTATTTTCGAGCAACTATTCAAGTCTTTTTCACTTTTTTCTTACTTTATTGCTTAAATGCAAAATTAACTAATAGAACCCAATAAGAAAATCCCATTATTTTTAGTTCACAATTCATCTCTTTTGGTTAAAAATTCTACTATTTGGTTAAAAATTCGTTTTTTAGTTTAAAATTAATTTTCCTAACTGAAAACTTAACTAATCTATGTTTGGCTGAAAATCGGTCGATTTTAGTTGAAATTTGATCGTTTTTAGTTTAAAACTCCACTATTAAATTATTCTTAAAGAATTTATCTTTTTTTGGTTGAAAATTAAACTACTTGATTGAAAGTAAATTACTTTGTTAAAGATTCATTTTATTAGTTAGAAGATCCATCTCTTTGTTTTAAAATTTAACTACTTCGTTAAAAATTCTGTTTTGTTGTTAAAAACCAATTTTTGCAAGGAAAATTTAACTATTCTATTTGTGGTCAAAATTTAATTATTTTCAGTTGAAAATTCAACTATTTTGTAGAAAAATGGTCTTCTTGGCTTAAAAATGCAATTGTTTTGTAGAGAATTCGCCTCTTTTGCTTGAAAATTCAGCAATTTGACAAACAGTTTTTTCTCTCTTGAGTGGCAAATCTTTCTTGATTGAAATTCATCTCTTAATAGAAATTTTATCTTTTTTGGTTGAAAGTACAACCGTTTGTATTGAACAATTTTATCAAAAAATTGTGTTTTGTGGTTTAATTCAATTGTTTATTATTTAAATTTAATAAACTCTCGGTTGGAATATATCATTATTTGGTTGAAAATTTAATTATTTTGTTAAAAATTCAACTATTTTGTTCAAAGCCATCTTTTTGGATCAAAAATTTAACTATTTTGTTGAAAATTCGTCTTGGCAGGTTGAAAATTCAACAATGTGGCTAAAAATACAACTATTTTTTTTGAAAATGTTATGATTTTGTTGAAGATTCAACTATTTTATTGAAAAGTTATCTTTTTTGAAAATTAAATTGTTTTTTTTCTGTTGAAAATTCGTCTTTCGGGATAGAAAATTCGCTCCTCTAGATTGAACATTCATATTTTTCTGGTAGAAAAGTTCTTGGTTGAACATCCGTTTTTCTTGGTTGGAAATTCAACTGTCTTTTTGGCCTGAAGATTCAACTATTTGTTTGAAAATGCAACTGTTTGTTGTAGAATTTTTATTTTTTTTGTTTGGAAATTCAGCCATTTGGTTGGAAATTCATCAAAAGTTCCGATTTCATCGCGAGTTGAAGTGAAAAAAGACGAAATATTTTAATCAGATAAAAAAACCGTTGTTTGTAAATAATTCAAAAACTAAAAAAGCTACAACAGTTTCTATTTGAAGAGAAAGATGCGCAATTTAATTATTAATACGAATGCGTATTTAAAAAATTAAAATTCGAAAGTTTATTCTCAAGTGCCCAGGGGTCTACCCACTCCAGCAAAATAATTTTATATCTCATTTTTGTCGGGGAAACTGAAAAAACGGGTTTACCTATCTGTCTCAATTTGCAATTAAACATTATTAAACGATTTGTAATTTTTAATATTTTCTTCATTTTTCAGGCATCGCTAATGTGTAATGCGTGTGTATACCAAATTTCAAACACTTTCAATAATAGTTGTATGAGTAAATACGATTTATTTTTTTTTAAATAATTGAATTTGGGGAATAGGGGTTTTCAGTTTTTCATGCTTATTTTTAGAAATATTTTTCTGATAAAAACTGAAAATAGAAAAAAGTTCCGTCTCGTCATTCTCTACAAGCCTATATTAAAAAATATATAATTTTGTGAAATATAATTTTTTGAAAATGCAAAATAGTATATTTCGATTTAAAATCTTCAGTTTTTTATATTGAATTCAATATATGGTACCTATATATTAATTTTGTTTAATCTTTAAAATTATTTATTTTCCTATTTTCGTGAAAAATCACCGTATTTCTCCTATTTTTATAGCATTTTGGCCTGTGAAGTCTGTTAAAATATTATGTGGATGTTTTGTATATTATTTTAGACGTTTATAAAATAAAATCGAAGAACACATTTTTTCTTCAAGAAGGAGTGGGGTGTTCGTATTTGTGACGTGACACTTGAGGGTTTAAGCTTTGTGTGACGATCTGGACAAGAAGGGGTGGGATGTAAAAAGGTTTTAAAATAGGGTGACGTGGATTTTGAACAGCACCTCTTTTTTTTTTAATTTTATTAGTGTGAGGAGTTATTCAATTTAATAACTTTCCTCAGCAGATTATTGGAATTGAATTTTTGAAATATTAAAAATCTAAAAATACAGTAAAAAATATGTATTTCTTTTCTATAAAATTGAAAGTAGAGCCTCTTGCAGAATATTAGTTGTCCTCGTGAAATATCACATGGCAAGCGGATGAGGCGATGGCCAGGTGAAGCCCCATTTGTGCTGCTTCGAACCCTGTAACTTGATATCGTGACCCTGTAATAATAGCGTTAGATCAGTGAAGGGTGCATAAAGTTCTGCCTGAACAAGAAGCGTCTCATTCTCCCACATAATGATTTATAAACATGATTTCTTCCCATTAATAAATATTTGCTCCCGAAATTAATTTTTAATTTATTTTCATTCATCATTTCATATTTTATTTTTATTTTATAGTCCTTTTTAATTTAAATTACATTAGATTAATTTCAAAAAAAATGTATTCGTTTTATCCTATTGTATAATTATATAGAAATACGAGAGAATTTTTACTCTAGATTCCTGTTATCTACTTTTACCGATAACGAGAACCTTTAGGTTCTTGTCTAGGCTAAAATTCTCTGCATGAGTTGCCGACACGAATAAGATATATGGGTTCGTGTCTAGGCTAAAAAGGGTTCATGTCCGATGTAAATAATCTCCGATACAATTTTTCAGATTACATTTCAAAGATAATTATCAATTAATGTGAGAAATCATAATTCTCGTTCAATGTAATAGAAAAATCTATTTTTACAGGTCATCCGCAGCCTCGATACAGGTGGTTCAAAGATGGAAAACCTTTGACGAATGAACTCACTTCTGAACCCTATTATCGAATTAACATAACGAAGAGGGAAGACACTGGAGTTTATTATTGTGTAGCAACGAACGAAGTTGGCTCGATATTCAGCGAGCGGATTTCCTTTTCTGTTGCCTGTAAGAATCCTTATTCTTCTATTCAAATTGGATTGGAACCTCTTTTTAACATTTCAATTCATTCTTCATTTATTTACAAAAATATTCATTTTAAAAAAATTTTCCTAGATATGGGAATATTCCAAGACTTGACAGAGATTCCAGTGACAGTAGAGTCAGGAAACGCTGCAATTTTAGAACTATCTCCAATCGAAAGCCATCCAGCTCCTGAAGTTAGTTGGTCGAGTTCCGATGGCACGATTCCTTACACTATAAAATATGCAACTGCTCAACAGATGCTGATCATTCTCAACGCATCTGAGGACGATGAAGGATCTTATAGGTTCTTATTTTTGCATTTTATGATTTTGGAGAATTTTGTCAAAGCAAACACATTTTTGAATAGGTAACCAGATTATTTGCACAAAATAAGGATGAAAAGTCTTTTAGTAAAATTTAATAGGATCAAGTGTTCTGGAGCTATGAAAGATTCAGGAGCGCGCCAATAGGAAACGATTTGCATGCTCAGTCACGTGTCACGTATCATGAACCTCGTGCCTCATTGGTGCGCTCTTAAATCATCGATAACTCGCGAATAGTTCATTCAAATTAAACCGGTCTTCAGACTTTTTTTCACGTACAATAACGCTTTATACTTTTTAAAATAAATATTAATAGGAAAGAAGTTATAAGTCTTTAAAATTTTTTACTACGAAATTTTTGTACTAATTTCAAATTTTATATTCGATCAGAGCGAAGGCTATTAACACTCAAGTAGCAAAGGAAGAAATTAGTCCCTTCTTCAAGCTCAAAGTTACTGGCGATCCAAATACTGAAATTGCTCCAACGATAATCGTTAGGCCACAAGACACAAAAATTATCAAAGACCAGGGAACTTATCTTCACTGCATTGCCAACTCTAGGTAATTTCTACTATTCACTTAATTATTTAGAAAAATTTAAGAATCCCTTCTATTTTAAAAATAATTTAACTGTGCAAATTATTTGCAGGTACCTTCATGAGTTGAGAACTTTATGGACGAAAGACGACATTCCGATCGAAAACACAAGAATATCGTACCAATTCGACGATTTATGGAACCGAACTTTGATCCTTAAATCCGCGAATTTAACTTTCACGGGTGTTTACGCTTGTCATGTGGATTTAAGAAGTGGAGGATTTCCTACAATTGTTGCCAACGCGAGTATAGAAGTTTATGGTAAGTTATTTTCGCAATTTTCTTCTCTTCACTTGTGATTTAGTTCTTTTTTTTTATTTTAAAAGTAATATAAATAATATGGTGAATATCAATTCTGATTTTTCCTTTGAAGAAAAACCCTCGTTCGTCAATGAACTGAAACGAGAGACTCTTAGCGAATATGGATCGACGGTTACATTACCCTGCGAAGCCGAAGGAGTTCCTTTGCCAAAAATTAGCTGGTATCGAAATGCGGAATCTGTCGATTATTTACTTGGGACGAGGTAAGACAAGTTTATGAAAAGAAAGAAATATTAAAAGGTAAAAAAAAAACTTCAAATAGAAATGTCACCATTTTTCAAACTTCAGAACGTTGAAAAGCTGTATTTTAAAATATATTCCTATATTTGAAGCTTTTTTTTAAGCTTAGGATGCTAATTTGCGAAGATTTAAACCTTTGGTTCATAATATTTTTCTCTCGCAACAAAAATAATAATAATATTTTCCATGTAAATATTTCAAGTTTGACAGCATCGAAAATTATAATAATTCAAGAAATCTAAATTTCAACCGAATTAAAAATATGTATATTTAGGGGTCTCTGAAAGCCCATTTTTGCACAAAAAAAATTTTTTTTCTAACTACCGCTGCTAATGAATTATTTCACTTTGTATTGCAAAGAATAAAATGCATGTATATGATAGTAAAATAATCAATTAGGGGTGGTAAATGAAAAAAACAATTATTTTGCAAAAATGGGTTTGAGATACCCCTAAACATAACACATATATTCATCATTTTGCCACAATTTATGGAACATTTTGACACTAAAAGGAACAATTTGTAGATGAGCCATTTTAGAAGAAAATAAGGCCTTTTAGGACTACACTTTACTTATTCCTTTTTTTTAACTTTCCTAGGTTTTAATATACTTAGTTAATTACAGTTTAACAATTCACAGATGGATAATTTAAGGGGTTTTTCAAGTGTAATACATTCATTTGAAGGGGTGTAGTGTCAGAATTGCTTTTAAAAATGCCATACTTGAAACATTAATATTTAGTTTGTTATTGAAAAAATATACCTGTAAAATTCTGGAGATACCTGGAAAAACCTGAAATTTTCAGGGCATTTTTTTCAAAATTTGAGTAGGCACTAGGCATCTTGTAGTGTCAATGTAAAATTATAGAATTTAAATGAATTTCCTTTCTAGATGAATTGCTAGAATTGAAATTAATTGAAAGATTCAGTATAAATGACAAGAAATCAATAAAAAAAACTAACTTCATTTGAATGCGTATAATTGAATTTCATTTTTGATACATTCAATGTAAATTGATCAAATTGAATTGTAGAATTCTGTGTAAATTTTGCCAGCATGCAGGGTGAATTTTCTATTTCAATTTGCATTAATGAACATGTTTAGTTAAATTCACTAAATATTGTGCTTTAATTGATGAGAATTCACTTAAATGAAGTCGGAATCGCATTAAAATCATTGGCATATACTAAAATTAATTTGAATTAAGTAGATTTCAGTTTCAATTTGCTTAAATTTGCTGCAATTCAATTTAATTCTCTAAATTATATGTATTTAAATTTTCTAGAATTCAATCCTAGTTCCCATACATTAAGTTGAAATGTTATAATTTAATTTGAATTTAGTTTCCTTTGTACTCAATTTTCATTTTGATTTTCTAGTACATATGTATTCAAATTAAATTGATAGAAATCTATTTTTATTTACTAAATTTCAGTTTCAGTTTAGTTGTATTTTTTCAAATGGATTTAGACTTAATCTAATAAATCTACTGGAATTTTGAATATGATTTGCTAGAATTATTATTTTTCATTCGACAAATTTTATATGAATTTAATAACATTTAATTGTCAATTTCCAGAATTCAAGGAATTTTTCTAGAATTTCATAAGATTACTTGGCATTGTTTGTTTCTAGAAGTTTTCAGAATATAATTTTAATTTAGGCGCTTCATTTATTAATTCCAACCTTTACTAATTTGCATATTACTCAATTTGCAGATACCACTTGGAAGAAGACGGTTCTCTAACAATTAAGAAACTAACAATGGAAGATTCCGGAATGTTCCAGTGTCTCGCATCAAACGAAGCTGGGGAGGCATCCAGCTACACATGGATCCGAGCCAAAAGTAAGTGCACATAAAATAAAATAAATACTCTTATATCACTGATACGGTTTACGTATCAGCGATACAATCTCTCGACATTACACCTCGATTTGATGCATTTTTTTCTATCGGGACAGAAAGCCCAAGAGCAGAAACAGAAATCGCAAAGAGGAACAGAGTGCGCCGATGGGCGGCTGGCTATAATGTAGTCAGAGTTCGCCAGTCTGATCGCCGCTTTATGTTTTCTCAATATCCAGACAGTAAGAATTGCATTCGCCAATTTAGGCATCAGAATCACAAAATAGCCTAGAATAGGGTGTGTCACCCTTGGAACGTTTCTAGTTCCATTTTTTTTTTGTTTTCGTTCATTCCTATTTTATTTTATGTTATCCACTTGATCCATTCCTCGTTTTTTAGACAATAGACACTTGCGAATTGCTTGAAGACTGCCAATTCACAATGCTTCTGTTCTGTTTTTATTTTATTTTAGATCCATTTTATTTTACATCCATTTTATTTTGTCACCTTTATTTTAGATATTTAGATGGTAGATCTCTTGAAAGCACGATTGTTTGGTGTGTTATATTTTTATATAAATATTTCTTTGTAGACTGCATTTTTTGAAGATGAATATTATCAATTTTGGATGCTTTTCATTAGGTATTTTCACCTCAACAACCAGCTAACTTCACATCCCTATTATTCATAGCCCTATTTTGCTAATATCTTCGTAAAAACTAAATTTTTCTATATGAGTGTATTTGAAAAATAGTTTTTATTTTTTAAGAACTATGCAGTGAAATAATACAATTCAGGGTGTCTACCCTACCTGGAAAACCTGGAATTGTCAGGGAATTTTTATATACCTGGAAAAACCTGGAAATGTCAGGGAATTTTTTTTAAAGTCAGGGAAATATTTAAGAGGTTGCCTACCTTTTCAAAAATTACAGTATTGAATTGAATGAAAATGATTCTTCGTTTGTAAAAGTATAGCTCTCTATTACTATATTCATCTATTTGGTTGAAAATTCGATCTTTTTGGTTGAATTCCATTATTTTTTATTGAAAATTGTAATCTTTTCTGTTTGAAATATCAGCTGCCACATTTTTCGTTTCGAGTTTATATTTTCCGAAAGAAGATTTAATTATTTGGTTGAGAGTTACCCTTTTGTTAAAAATTAATTTTTTGTTTTAAAGATTCATCATTTGAATTGAAAGTTCATCTCCTTGGTTTCTTGTTAAAAATTATTTTTGTTATTGAAAATGTTACTATTCAATATTTAGTTGAAAAACTATCTTTTCTACTATTTTTATTATTTTTTCATTCTATTATTATTTTGTTATTTATTATTTTTTAGAAAATTTTCACTGTTTTCTTATTTTCACTTATCATTATTATACTTTTTTATATTATATTTATTATTATATTTTTCACTTATCTTATGGATTGAAAATTAATCTTGTTGCTTGTAATTTAATGTTAAACGTTAATTTTTAAGTGAAAGTTTATATTGTTGATTGACAATTTATCTTTTCAATTGAAAATTCATGTATTTTATTGAAAATTCGTCTTATTTAGTAAAAATAAATCTTCTCGGTTGAAAATTCTTCTTTTTTGTTAAAAAATCAACTATTCCAGTTACATATTGATCATTTCCGTTGAAAATTCATGTATTTTGTTGAAAAATCGTTTTTGTCCTAGAAAATTCATTTTCTTGGTTTACAATTCATGTATTCCAGCTAAGTATTCATCATCTTAGTTGAAAATTTATATTTTTTCTTAAAAATAAAACTACTTGGTTGAAAGTTAAATTGAATTTGTTTTTAAAATAATTTTTTGTATGTGGAAAATTGATTTCTTTTAAATGAAAATTTAACTATTTGATTTTTGGTTGAAAACTGATCTTTTTTAGTTCAATATTCAGCTATTTGTTTGAAAATTGATCTTTTTTAGTTGAAAATTCAACTGTTTAATTGTGAACTGATGTAATTTTCTAAAAAAATCGCGTTTTTGGTAGAAAATTAATCTTTTTGGTTGAAAATTCAATTCTTCCAGTTGAAGATTCATCACTTTGTTTGAAAATGTAACAACGTTGTTGAAAATTAGTTTTGTTTTTGTTGCAAATTAGTTTTTGCATCTTTTTGGTTAAAAAATCAACTATTTCAATTAAAGATTAATCATTTCAGTTGAAAATTCATGTATTTTGTTGAAAAATCGTCTTTGTGGTAGAAAATTCATTTTCTTGGTTTAAAATTCAAGTATTCCAGCGAAGTATTCATCATTTTAGTTGAAAATTTATATTTTTGCTTGAAAATAAAACTACTTGGTTGAAAATTAAATTAAATTTGTTTTTTAAATAAGTCTGTTTTTTTCTGGAAAATTCATTTTTTTACTGAAAATTTAACTTTTTCATTTTTGTTGAAAACTGATCTTTTTTTGTTCAAAATTCAGCTATTTGTTTGAAAATTGACCTTTTTCAGTTACCAAAATATGCACGGCATTTTAAGTATAAGTATATAAAATAAAAATTTATTTGAATTATTATTCAAATTCATGGACCTTAAGGGAAAAATTCAAGAAATCATTAATTATGTTTTTAGTATCATTTAATTAGTCGATCGCGCTAAAATATTTAAGAATATCTTGTAATATTAATTGAATACCCAGAAACTGAGAAAAAAAAAACATTATTTACAATAAATTCGCAAAACTGTATACATATCCGAGTCGATTGTTTTAAAATATGCGAAATATTTGAAATATTTGGCTACATGCTATGAAAAATTATACCTGGAAAAAACTTGGGATACCTGGAAAAAACCTGGAATTGTCAGGGAATTTTTTTCCAGGATTTGAGTAGACACCCTGAAAATGATAATAATTATTATTCATTACGAAGATATTACAAAAATAAAGTTTTGCCCCATGAATTTGGTCCATTGTTTTCCCCTCAACACTCAATGAAGTGAAGTCAGCTGGTGGTTGAAGTGAAAATACCTAATTTTCTAGACGTTTCGAGTTTCGACAACTCGTCGAAATATTTGAACTTGCAGTTTTAAAAAATTGTATACGTCCCGAATTTGACTCGCCTCCCAAAAAGGCGCCGTTAAAGGGGAGCTTACAAATTCGAAATTCTGGACAGTTTCGATTTTAGAAATGAGCAGAATTCAGGGCGCTTTCAGAAATGTAATTCCGTATTGTGAATATAATGCGCTTTCAATTTTTTTAAACATTTCAAATATTGAGACGGTCTGAAATTTTGAAGTTTCCTGAATTCTAAAATTGAAAGAACTTTTAAAATTTGGTGAACTTTTCGATTATTGTGAGTGCCTTTGAAATTGGAAGTTTTAAATTAGAATGCTTTTAAATTGTGCAATGTTCCTTATGTTTCCCATTTCTTGTAGAGATTTTTCAATTTCGAGGAAATTCATTGAGATTCAGTATTATGTACATTTGTGAGATTTTGACGGAATTTATTTATGGAAATTTCAAGGAATTTGTCGGGATTTCGCTTGTTTTTATTAGAATTTAATTGGAACGCTTCGGATCATTTTTATGGATTTCATATAGTTTTGAACAATTTCGCGGGATTTCATGAGATTTCATTATAATTATGATTATGATTTTATATAAAATTATAGATTTTCACTGAATTTTGAGAGATTTTATGTCATTTTCAGTAACTCTTGCATTTATTTTGATTTTATGGATTTTTATTAAAATTCATGAAATTGAATCTGTCTCCAGGGATTTTTAGAATGAGAATTGATGTGATTTTCTAGAATTCTAAATTCTGTTATTGGGCTTTGCCAGATTCCTTGCAATTTCTATGTTTTTATGCATTTTGTATGTTTGTTTCATTCCAAATCTATGCAATTGCACTTGATTTCACAGGAATTCACAGAATTCGATCATTTTCTTAAGATTGATTGTTTGGAATTTAAAGAATTTAAAAAAATTTCTTTATAGTTAGGGGGATTTTTCTGGAAGTTCATGAAGGTTCATGGAATTTCTCCGGGAATTCCAGTAATTTCATGGGTTGTATTTGGGATTCTTTCATTCAAATTTAATGGCATTACAGAGTGTTTCATAGGATTTTGTTGGATTTATTTCAGAACCACACTATTTCATCAAATTTTTCCATGGGATTTTACTGAATTTTATGGACTTGAGGGAATATTATGGAGTTTTATGTTGAGTAGAATTTCAGAGAATTTCAAGGAATTCCTGTGAAATTTATGTGATTTCATAGAATTTAGTTGAAGTTAAGGAGGGATCGTTTTGTTTAAACTCTATGATTCGATAAAATTCCACTTAATTTCATGAGAATTCGCAGGAATTCGTAAATTTATGGAAATTCTTAAATTAGAATTTCAAAGATTTCTCGGGACTTCTTCGGATTTCTTCAAATTTTTCAGTGGAATTCCAGTAATCTCATGGGATATTTGGGATTATTTTGATTAATTTAATGGGATATCACAGTCTTTTTTTTATTATTTCACCGGAATTAAACTATTTTATGAACATAAAAGAAATTTCATAGAATTTTATTGAATTTGTACAAGATCGTGCGATTGGACTGAATTTCGAAAATTTTTTCTTAATTTAATTTTAAATCATTGGATTTCACGAAATTTCAAGAAATTTTGTGACATTTTGAAAAGGGACTTAACAGAATTTCAGAGAATTTATCAAAATTCTTATATAATATAAGATAATACAAAATTCAACGAAAAATTTGATGCGAATCATGACAGCATGTTGGTGGCATTCATTCTATTACATAATTTCATGTAGTGTTCAGTATGCATTTTCATGGGCTTGAATAAATCTAAGTTTTTCATAGGATTTCGCGATATTTTGTTAGATTTACTAAATATTCTTGGATTTTAATGGAACGATTTCATGGAATTTTTGTTCCGTAATTTGGTCTTGGCCAGATTTTTTTTCCAAGTTTTGATGTTTCTCTTGAATTTGTTGGTTTTTTTTTCAATAAAAATTCATGCAATTTCACAGGATTTCATAAATTTTTAGAGATTGTTGTAGTAGAATTCGCGGGATTTTTTCATGGGATTTTACCGGATTTTTATGTAATTTTTATAATTTTCATTTGATTGGAAATCATGGGATTCCATGGAATTTGTATAAAAATTTTTGCAGAATTTTGTTTGATATTTCGAATGAATTCTAAGGATTTAATTAGAATTCATCTGATTTCAAGGGATTTAATGGATAATGGAACATTGAATTTGACAAGTCTTTAACCGCCCTTGAAACTTAAAATTTTAAAAGCTTTCCAAATTCCAATTTTAGGGCATTTTAAAAATCGAACGCTTCTATATAATAAACAATCTCACCGTTTATTATGCTACATGCGAATATATTATTCATCGCTTTTTTTACGCATACGGTAAAAAATGCCTGCTGATTTTTAAATTGATTATTATCATTCATTAGTTTTTTTATTAGTTTGCACTTCTAAAATTTACATTTTAGTATTTTGTTGTGTATGATTGTTGATTGTATACTGAATGATAAAATTCGAATACTCTTATTGTTGTAATATTGAACTTAACTTTTATTATTCGTGCATGAAATTTTGTTTGCATGTTCAAGAGGACGAGAATGATTTATTTTGGATTTTGTTTCTTCTTTTTATAGCTTCGATTCCTGTCATGGAATTAGGACCTCAAAATGCAACTGTTTTGGATGGAAAGGACGCGACGATTACCTGCCGCGCGATCGCAGCGCCAGTTCCTAATGTTACTTGGATTTATAATGGTGAGAGTTAATTGAAAAAAATATTTATTTCATTGTTAAATATATATAATATATTATAACGTTTCTATTAATTTTAACGCATCTTTTGTTAATACATTAAATTTTGTTCACGTATTTTCTAGATTCTTCCCCAGTCGAAATTGCAGGACGAGTTCAAATTTTAGATAACGGAGATCTGCTTATTGCTGCCGTGAAATCCAATGACGTCGGAAAATATACTTGCATTCGAGCCAATGAAGCCGGATCTGTAAACGGATCTGCCTATCTATCAGTACTTGGTAATTTTTTCAGCTTCAGTTTTCCCTGTGTTTCTCTTTATTTTTATTCTTTCTCTAAATAAAACATGTGTTTCTTTTGTTTTTGTAGTACGGACTCGAATTATTCAACCACCAGCAGACATTACTGTAACTCTTGGATATACGGCCGAACTTCAGTGCAAGATTTCCAACGACCCAAGTGTCAAATTTGACGTTTCGTGGTTCCACAACTCTCAGTAAGTGATTCCCATCAGAAGTAAAAATTTAGAATGCTAATGTCACTATTATTTCGCTAATGAGACAATGTTTTCTATTTGCCTTAAAAATATTTACACCGCAATATATACCGGAAAATTACCTCAATGGCTAATTATAATAATTTTTTTCAAAATAATTTAAGTTCATTTATTCTTTATTTACACCTTAGGCCTTGGATTGTATGAGATTTTCATATTTTTAAAGCCAACTATTTCAAAATTGCCATTTTAATTTGAAAGTGTCAATTAAACAGTTTTACAGTAGAAAATATTAAAAATTGCATAATTTCTCATTGAAGCTTTATAAATTTTAAATTATTGGCGTTTGGAATTAATGTGTAATTGTGTGAATCTCTCAAGATTTATAAATTTTATTTCAAATTGTAAACCTTATCAGGCCAGTCCGTAAGTTCGTGTTTATTTTTCACACTTAAAAAGTAAACAAAAAACAGAGTATATTCCAGGGTGCACAGTCTTCCTCTTTTTTTCTTAGTTTCCCCTTTTTTCTTGAAATTTCCCTTTTTTTCCCTATTCTCAAAAAACTTCCCTTTTTCCCCTATTCTCAAAAAACTTCCCCTTTTTCCCCTATTCTCAAAAAACTTCTCCTTTTTCCCCTATTCTCAAAAAACTTCCCCTTTTTCCCCATTTCTCTTTAAATATACGACATTTGAAATTGTACCCAGTATTGAATAATAATTAAATCAATTATAGCATTCAAATAAATTATTTATGAATAAATAAGGTAGACGTTTCAAGTGCAGACCATTAAAAATAAATACTCTTTAAAAACATTTAAAGATGAAACATTTTAAAGCAAGTTTAAAATGTGAAAACTGGAGACAGAAGTTATTATCCAATATAAAATTGTAACAGTTACAAAATATACAGTACTTTTCAAACAAGTATTAGAAGATTAACACATTTTAGTTTAAATGTACAAAGTTAAATACTCAATTAAAAAATGGAATATTCCAAATTCATCAACTGCAACTTTGAATTTTCTAACTTGGGCGATTTCTAATTTTTTAAAATCTTCACTTGAAAATTTAACTATTGTTGAAATTTTTTTTTTGGAAATTAATTTTTTTAAACTCATAATTGAACTATGCTTTGTTAAAAATTCATTTTTTCAAATTGAAAATTTCAATTTTTGATTGAAAATTATTTTTTTTATTGAAAGCTTATATTTTTGAGTTAAAAATTCAACTATATTGTAGAAAGTTCTTTTTTTTTTTGCTTAAAAATTCAATAATTTGGTAGAAAATTGTTTTTTTTTTCATTTGGGAATTAGTTTTTTCAAATGAATTGGTTCAAAATTGATCTTTTTTATTTTGAAAATTCAAATATTCGGTTAAAAATGTATGTAATTTGTCAAAAATTCATCCTTTCGTAATTTTTCAGTTAAAAATTCATCATTCCAGTTAAAATTTTTGTTTCTTTGTTAAAAACTAGGTTTTTTAACTAAAAACTTTAATTTTTGGTTGAAAATGAACTTTTTAATTGAAAATTCATATTTTGGGCGAAAATTCAGTTTCTTCAATTGAAAATTAATTTTTCGAAACGAAAATGTAACTATTCCATTTTTGGTTAAAAACTGATGTTCCTAATTCAACAATTGAACTATTTTCTTCAAAACTTATCTTATTTTTACTTCGGTTTTTCGGAAAAAAATTTTGTCGTGAGTTAAGATTTTTGGGATTTCCTATCTTTTTGCGATTTTTGAACGTTATAAACACCACGAAAAAAATGTTTCTCATGAATAAAAAATAATAACATGTTTCTTTGGTTCAAGCTGAAGAAATTTCAGGTTCGAATCAATCTAAAAAACATGTTTTAGTGAATTAAACAAAACAAAAAATTAAAATTTCAAAAAGACAACTGAAGATATTTAGCGATTGAAAAATTTGTTTCTTCACTTATTTTGGATGTCGACCCACAAATTGTAACTCAAACGATTCGACTAATTTTAGTATTTTCACTTCTCTCTACTGAAGAGAGTAGTTTTAAATTTAAATTGAAAGTATCCAATTTTTAAAAATAAATTCTTTAATGGCAGAAATCATTGAAAAATTATTGAAATTCTTTTTAAAAATGTCACATTTGTTATGAAAAGATTGTTTTTTCTTTTCGACATGTAACAATAAATGTTTAATCTCTCCCCTATTTTCCACTTTTTTGTGAGAAAATTACCCTATTTCCCCTTTTTTGAGCTCCTTTTGCGCTGTGAACCCTGATATTCAGTTAATCAATTACATATATATTTGCCATCGTTATCTTTAACTAATTGCCATCGTTTCAACGACAAATGGATGTCTTGTTTATGAAAAGACTGAAAAAGAAAGTCTTATTCAACGTTGAAAAATACGCACGAACTTATGGACTGACCCGATATTAGTTGAACATTCTTAAACGTTTGATATTGAATCATTATTTTATTACAATATTTAATTTCTTCAGTTTTAAAGAGTCAAAAAAAAATTTTATTTAACTAAATAAAATTCACTACATTAAAAAAAGGTTATTTAAAGGGTAGTACAACGAAACGGCACAAACGCCATTTTGACGACTTTCCAAGAAAGTCAAAAAACGTTCCCAGAAAGCGAATTTTTAATTTTGAAAAAGAATTACTTTCGAGATACGTCAGTGCTGAATTGAAGAAAAACAAATTATTTCTAACTATTTATAGCTAAAATGTATTCTAAATGGAAATGCTTTAAATGATAAATATTCGAAAATTCCGAAAATGCAAGTTCGAAAGAGATGTAAACTAATAAGCTTGTCGCATTTCAAAATAATGCAAGTTGACAAGTTAAACATTTTGAAAAGAAATTTTTTGAAGACATGTTATTCTTCATTTGAAAATACATAATTAAGATATGGACGTCCGTCAATTTTGAAGCTTCTTTATTCTTGAGTAATTCAAAGGATATAGAAATTTTTAGGATTTAAAAGTACTTCAAAATCAAAGTCATCGCGTTTAGAAGAAATTGATTAATTTTATTAGAATTAATGAGGTAGACATTAATTTTGAAAATTTTTCTTTATCTTTACAAATACTTCAAAAGAGTTTAATCAGTTTCATTTTATGTGATTATTCTTTTATGAATGATATTTGTTTCTTCCCCTAAAAGTCTTTCATTTCTCTGGTACAACTGTGGTATAGGAAATGGAATTAAAAAGTTTTATAAAAATTTTCATAAAATGATAACAAAATAGCACTTTTAGAATTAAAGTTTAGAATTTAAGCAAAAAATGTTCTATTCAGTTAAAATACCTGCATAGAATACAACATTATCAATATAATTTTACAGAATTCCTTTACATTGCTGTTTTGTTGAATTTTGTTCTGCCTAGCAATTTTAAGTGTATGCCTTAACTTCAAAGTTTATTCCGTTTGTGCAAATACGATCTGAACATTTATAGGATTTTATGCCGGAAAGAAGATAATTTAAATCAACATATATATTGTTTATTGTTTTATGTATTTTCCTAAATGTATTGCCTTTGATCTATTTTTTGATCTCTGAAGTGAGACTGAGGTTTGCTGAATTGCTTTCAATTTATGAACGTCCTAAATTTGTTACAATTTTAACTTCTCGGACAATCCAAAGTTTGGAATGCATCCAGTTTTAAAACATTTTGTTGAAAATAATAAATAAATTTTTTAATTGCAGAGTAATCAATACAAAATCGAGCCAACGAGTAAAAATGCGAGAGGATGGAACCCTAGAAATTGGTGCAGTGCGAGCTTCAGACGTGGGCGAGTACACTTGTTCCGTTGTCTCTCCGGGAGGAAACGAAACTCGAACTGCTCGTTTAAGTGTGATCGAATTACCGTTCGCTCCAATCAATGTAGTTGCACGAAGGGCTGAGCAAATTTCTCTAAGGACGATCAACGTCACCTGGGTTCCTGGCTTCGACGGCAATAGTCAAATTAAAAGATACAGCGTCCAGAGGTGCGAGGTTCCTGAATTGGGACCAATTCCAGATCTTTCTCCAAACTGGGTTCGAGAGCTGAACAATATTTCCGCTCAGACTAAATGGGTTTTGCTGAGTAATCTCAAAGCTGCTGCGGCCTATCAATTTAGGGTCAGTGCTGAAAATGACGTGGGTGAAGGACCTTTTTCGGAACCGAGCAATGTCGTTGTTCTTCCTCAAGAGCGTGAGTTCATTTTTTCCGAGTTTTATTCTAAGATTTTTGAATTTTAAATGGTTTCCATTTAAGAAAATTCGAAACATTGCAACACTTATATTTGAAATTATTTGAGAATTACACATTGTAGTTTTTAATTTGTAAATCAATTATTAAAAACGGTGGAATTTAAAAGTACAAATTTTACCACTTTGAAATAGTAGGGAATTTTTGAAATTGGTTTAATATTCTGAACGTTTTCAAATTTGAAATTATTCTAAATTTTTTAAGCACTTAAATTTTCCAGACACTTTCATTATTTGGATTTTCTAAAAATTGAACATTTTAATCCGTTCTGAAAATCTAAAGTACCCAAAATATGTGTTTCCAAATTTCAGGATTTGGAGGGAAATTTTAAATCGTTTTACAATTTTTAACTTCAGAACTCTAAGAGATTGCCAACTTCTCAAGCTTAAAAAATGTTGGATGTTTCAAAATGTTAGAACTCTACTTTTGGAACGCTCACAGTGAATGATTACAAACTTTAAATCGTTTAAAATTTGGAAGCTTTCCGAAATCCAGACTTTGCAGAATTTATAAATCTTGCTGTCTTGAAGGCTTTCAAATTTAAGGGCTTTTCCAATCTTAGGAGCTTCTAAAATATAAAATCTTACCAGATTTCCAAATTATAAAACTAAAGTAAGATACATTCAATTTTTCTTTTTTAGCTCCATCGGGACCGCCTTCAGGTTTTGTGGGATCAGCTCGATCCTCCTCAGAAATAATAACACAATGGAACCTCCCAGCTGAGGAACACAGAAACGGTCACATTCTGGGTTTTGTTCTCCGCTACAAACTCTACGGCTACAACGTAACACCTTGGACGATTCAGAATATCACAAACCAGGAACAGCGCAACTTCTTAATCACAGATCTTATTACATGGAAAGACTATGACGTTCAAATTGCTGCTTATAATGACAAAGGCGTTGGAGTTTTCACCGAGGGTTTGAAAATAAAAACTAAAGAAGGCGGTGAGTTTCTATTTTATAATTTGTGATTTATATTTTCTATTCTCAAACTATCTTTTAGTTTGTCTATTGCTGTGTTTTTATAATCCCTAAGGGATAAATAATTAAGTTCCTTTATCGTATTTTCTTTGACAAGTTTCTTAAATATTTTTTCGTCTTCTGTTTAGTGCCGGAAGCGCCACCCACAAATATAAGAGTAAAGGCGCTCAATTCGACATCAGTCAGTGTTTGGTGGAGGCCTCCCAATCCACAAAAGATAAACGGAATCAACCAGGGATACAAATTGCAAGCCTGGATTGGGGGAAATTTCAGTGAAGAGAATGAATACAAGTCAATTACAGTCGCGCCGAATTTATTTAATCCGCTGGCGGAGCAAAGCGCTCTGATTAACGGATTGAAAAAATACACGAAATATAATATCACCGTCTTGTGTTTTACGAATCCGGGAGATGGGGAGAGGAGTGTCGCTGTCGAAGTTCGCACAAGTGAAGATGGTAGGTTCAGTTTATAGACCAAGTTGTTACACTTTAATTATTTTATGACAATTTAAAAGGAAAACCATGAAATGGCTGACATTTTTGAGACAGGGAAAAAACGCGATATCACAGTGAATTTATTTTTTGAGCGGGAATTCGTTTTAGTTTTACAGGGTGCACAGTCTTCCCCTTTTTTTCTTAGTTTCTCCTTTTTTCTTGAAATTCCCCTTTTTCCCCCTATTCTCAAAAAACTTCCCCCTTTCCCCTTTTTCTCTTCAAATATACGATATTTGAAATTGTACCCAGTATTGAATGCTATAATTAAATCAATTATAGCATTCAAATAAATTATTTATGAATAAATAAGGTACACGTTTCAAGTGCAGACC
>CAKNXH010001190.1:426261-509133 GCA_932178445.1 Andricus quercusramuli
TGAAAATTCAACTATTGTTGAAACTTTTTTTTTCGTTGAAAATTAATTTTTTTAAATTTAGAATTGAACTATTCCATTTGTGTTTAAAAATTGATCTTTTTTAGTCGAAAATTCAACTATTTTGTTGCAAATTCAAATTTCGTTCAAAGGTTAAATTTTTTTGGCGGAAAGTTGGTTAAAAATTCAACTATTTGGTTGAAAATATATTTATTTTGTTGAAAAGTTGTCTTTTGGGTTGAAAATTAAACTACTTTGTTAAAAATTCATTTTTTTAAACTGAAAATTACAATTATTGATTGAAAATTATTTTTTGTATTGAAAGCTTATATTTTTGAGTTAAAAATTAAAATATATTGTAGAAAGTTATTTTTTTTTTGTGCTCAAAAATGCAATAATCTGGTAGCAAATTGGTTTTTTTGATTTGAGAATTAGTTTTTTCAAATGAAAATATAGCAATTCTATTTTCGGTTCAAAATTGATCTTTTTTATTTTGAAAATTCAAGTATTCGGTTAAAAATTTATCTAATTTGTAAAAAATTCGTCCTTTCGTCATTTTTTAATAAAAAGTTCATCATTTAAGTTGAAGTTTGTTTGTTAAAAACTAGCTTTTTTAACTAAAAATTTTAATTTTTGGTTGAAAATAAACTTTTTAATTGAAAATTCATATTTTTGTGTCGAAAAATCAACTGCATTGTAGAAAATTCTTCTTTCAGGCTTCAACATTCAATAATTTGGGCAAAAATTCAGTTTTTTAAATTGAAAATTAATTTTTCGAAACGAAAATGTAACTTTTCCATTTTTTGTTAAAAACTGATGTTCTTAATTCAACAATTGAACTATTTTTTTCAAAACTTATCTTATTTTTATTTTGGTTTTTCGGAAAAAAATTTTGTCGTGAGTTAGGATTTTTGGGATTTCCTATCTTTTTTGCGATTTTGGAACGTTATAAACACCACAAAAAAATGTTTCTCATCAATAAAAAATAATAACATGTTTCTTCGGTTCAAGCAAAACTAATTTTAGTACATATTTTCACTTCGCTGTACTGAAGAGAGTAGTTTTACATTTACATTAAAAGTTTCCAATTTTTAAAAATAAATTCTTTAATGGCAGAAATCATTGAAAAATCATTTTAAAATTTTCTTCTTAATGTAACATTTGTTATAAAAAAATTGTTTTTTCTTTTCGACATGTAAAAATAAATGTTTAATCTTTCCCCTATTTTTCCCCTTTTTCGTGAGAAAATTACCCTATTTTCCCTTTTTGAGCTCCCTTTGCGCTAGGATTAATATATAATCTGAGGCTTTTAAGAGAATTTTTACACTATTGAACGTTTGAGTTTGAAATTATTCAATTTTGAATGTTTAATTTTCAATTTTAAACGATTCAAATTTAGAATTTTTCCGAATTAGATTGGTTATTTTGGAGATTATTTATATTGTAAATAATTTTAGTTTTGAAGGTTTGAATTAAAAAATTTATATATAAGGAAAAATTGTTTGGAAACCAGGCAAAAATCACTTTTAAACTGTTCCGAATTTAATTTACTTTCAAATTTCGAGAAACGTTATTTTGAATTCGATTATTTTCAGTTCCTGGGGAAGTCGAGAACCTGCAGTTCCTAAACATCAGCGATCGGGCTTTAACCGTCAAATGGAACCCGCCCCGTGAAATCAATGGCATTCTCACTGCTTATCAACTAAAATACATGATTAAAGATTTGCCCGAATCCCTGAAGGTCGAAAATTTAACCGCCGAGGTTCATTCTGTGAAGGTTGAACATCTCCAGGTAAATTTCGTCTTTATCTTATTTTTTTTTAATTGATTTTTATAAACCATAGTCAATAAATAACTAACTCTGAATACAATATCTCCATCTCTCTAATTACCTTTTTCATTTCCTTCAGGCAACAACGCACTACAGATTTGAAATCGTTGCTTGGACTTCAAAAGGACCTGGAAAATCTAGCATTGCTGTTATTCAATCTGGAATTGAACCCGTTTTGCCAGAACCTCCAACAAAACTCGCATTATCGAATATCGATGCCTTTTCTGTTGTTCTTCAATTCACGCCTGGGTTTAATGGGAATGCTTCGATTACGAAATGGACAATCCAGGTCAGAGCTTTGCTCTTTTTTAATTAAGTGGCCATTCAAAGAATACATCATGCCTTTAGGAGGAGGGTCAAAATTGTCAGGAAAAGCGTTACATATTTTTTGAATGGCCTCAAAAGTATTTTAACCGTTTTTTTTTTATTTTAAATTTTAGAGAGATTTAATCACTGTTTGAAATATTGAAATGTATATTCATGTTCTCAGGCACAAACTACTCGGAACGCAACTTGGTACACGATAGACGAAATCTCAGATCCCGATTATGATACAAACACGATTAAAGTTCAGCGTTTGACTCCATTTATGCAATATAAATTAAGATTGATTGCAAATAATGTAGTTGGATCTTCGGCACCTTCGGAACCGACGAAACAATTTCAAACAATTCAAGCACCGCCTTCTCATCCACCAAGAAATGTTACTGTTCGAGCAATGAGCGCGACGGATTTGCGAGTTCGCTGGATTGTAAGTTCATTAATTTTTAGAAAACAGAAAATCTGGAATGAACCGGACAATGACAGTAAATTTATTCTTTTTATGAGAATTTGTTTAATTCTTAGTTTCATTTTGAGGACTTGGACTTGTTTATAGTTGTAATTTTTTAATTTATTTAATTTATAATTCTTAATTTCGGAACGTTTTAAAATCGAAATGTACAATTTTGAATGCTTTGCCAGAGAATAACTTTTTCACTTTTCGTCGCTTTTTTTAAATCCCTTTTAGTCTTCTTTTTAAAATATGATTTGAATTGGAAGCATTTAAAACCTGATACTCTAAGATGAAAATATAGGTACAACATTTTTAGGCTCTATTGCTGTAAAATTGTACAATTGTAAACACAAAATTGTATTTTTAAATACTGTAATTCAACTCAAAAAAATTAAATTTGAAATCTTACATTATTGAAAGTTCGAATTGGAAATTGAAATGTGAATGACCGGAAAGTTGTTTACAAACCAAGAAATTACCTGGATTTTTTTTTAGATCAGAGGGGGGCCACTCTGCTTTACTCTCTTCCTGAAAAATTGATTATAATTCGTTTTTGGGTATTCTTCGAGGTGTAGATTACTTGACTTTTGAGTGTACAATGTACGCCAGATTTACAGATTTCAAATATATCAAAAGGTTTTAAAGATGCCACAAAGATATCACAACAATTTTTAAGATTTCACAGATATCACAAATATTTCAAAGTATTAGATACTAATTTTACTACTTTTCTCAGCCATTACAGCAGGTTGAATGGTATGGCAATCCGAGAGGATACAACGTCACCTACACAGAATTAAGGACAAACAAATCGAAAAGCATCAGCATCGAAGATCACACTGCTAATTCCTACGTTCTTGAAAATATGGAAGAATTTGCTCTCTACGAAGTCGTGATGCAGGCCTTTAATGATGTTGGATCTTCTCCTTCCAGTCCAAAGGCTGTGGAAAGAACTCGAGAGTCAGGTAAGAATTAGTATAAGTATCATATTCTTTCCAAATTATAAGCCTTTCAAATCCCCCCCCCCCCCATTTTGTTAATTTTACCAGATTCGAAACTCCTAGAATTTATAATAATGTAATGATGAAATTTATCTCTAGTTCCTTCCCTCGGGCCGATTAATGTGGATGCAAACGCTACATCCTCAACTACAATTGTTGTGAAATGGGGAGACGTTCCGATCGAACATCAAAACGGACAAATCGAGGGTTTCAAGGTCTACTACGGAGCCAATAGCAGATCACCATTCCAATACAAAAATATTCCGAGCAACACTACCTTCACAACGACCTTGACGGAACTTAGAAAATATGTGCAGTACCATATCCAGGTTCTGGCCTTCACGAGATTAGGCGATGGAGCTTTAAGTGTTCCTCCAGTTCGGGTCCAAACCTTTGAAGACGGTAAGAATGAATTCAACATTTTTGTGTTGAAAATTATTCTCACTCATAATTGAAAAGCCTACCTAATCACTTTAAATGTCATATAGCGCATGAAATTTTGCAATTTTGTATGTAAGTTCGATTTGAAATTCTTCAAAATTTCTAATATTTCAATTTGAAATTGGACAATTTTAAACGCATAATTTTTAACTCACTTAATTGACTATAGTTCTGAATTTTATGTGTTGAAGGCTAATTTTTTTTCATTTTAGAAGTTTTAATTTTGCTACAAAAATTTAATTTTCAATGGCTCATTTCCAAGTTAAACAAAGAAACACAGTTTTCAGTGCTTGGAAAATATGAAATTCAAAGCGTTTGAAATTTAACAATAATTACTATAAAAGCGTTCCAAATCGAATTCTTTAAAATTAGATACTTCATAAATAGACAATTTCATAGTTAAAATTTTAAGATTGAACCATTTTAAACAAGTTCAAAATTGAAGTATTTCGAATTGAAATATTCAAAACTATAATGGTTTTTAATTAATTTAGTTCAAAACATAATAATTGCAAATCGAAGCAAGAAACTACAAGAAACTATCCACCTAGAAACACTACCCGAATCGGGTAGTGTCACGCTTACCCCTAGAGGCTCGCCGAAAGGGAAATGGCTTAATGGTATAGAAGCCTTACTTGAACAATTTGTTTAATTTTGAATAGTTACAATGTAAGAGTTCTGAATTTCCAATGCTGAATGCTACAATTTCAATTGTTCCATTTCGTAGTTTTAATTTCGTACTTAAAATGGAAGTGGTTGAATTTTGAAAAGTATAAGATACATAATAGGACACAGTGTAAATGATCAAATTACTTGAATCGTTTGAGTTGAGCGACAAAAATGTTTGGGTTGACATCCGAAAAAAAATATTTTTTTGAAATCGGTTAATATTTTTTGTTCTCTTTTTTTTTTATTTGAAAATTCAAATTTTGGAAAATTTCCCTATTGCTTCGAAAATTATGGCGAATTTTTTCTATGTACAGTTTTTGCTAGTGGGTAGTAATACAAAATTATAAATTAACAAAAAATTTACTCAATTTAGAATTTTTTTAAATAGCCAAAAAACATGTTTGTTTTGGATTGAGTCCTATGCACACATTTTTGAAAAAGTTGAATATGTTGAACCTGAAATTTCTTCACCTGGAATCAAAGAAATATGCTATTATTTTGTATTTAAAAATAAAAGTTTTGCAGTCTAAGAAAGTCATCAAATTCACTCAAAACACGTATCATTGACAATGTTTGAACGGTTGAAACATCAAATTGCAACATCAAAATGTGTTCATGGGACTCAATCCAAAAAAACATGTTTTTAGCCATTTTCAAAAAATTCTAAATTTAGCAAAAAGTTTTTTTTAATTTATAATTTTTTATTATTATCCACTAGCAAAAACGGTACATAGAAAAAATTCGCCATAATTTTCGGAACAATAGGGGATTTTTTTTTAATTACAAAGATTTAAATTTTCATATAAAAAAGAGACCAGAAGATATTAATCGATGTAAAAATTTTATTTTAATTTTTTTCGAATATCAACCCAAAAATATTTGTCGCTCAGCTTAAACGATTAGACTAATTTGATCATTTTCACTCCGCCCTAATACACAATTAGACTAATTTGAACAGATTTAAATTAATCAATTTTGAAGGGTTCCAATTTGAAATTATTTTCATTTGTCATGTAATATTTTTCAACTGAAAATTATTCTTTTTGCAATGCACCCTGAAACTGTTTACTTTCAAAAACATACTTTCAAAGCCATACAGCTTTAATCGTTTTTTTGAAATTTTAAAGTCTTAATTTTCAAATAAAATAAAATAAAAAATATAGTTTTTAATACTTTGAAAATTTCCATTTAAACTAAAAGTGTTTGAAGTGGAACAATTTTAACTTTAAAAAGTTCTTAATCAGACAATTCAACATTAAAATCTTTACAGACAATTTATCAATGTGTAAATATAAATTCTTCAAACATGAACAATTTTAAATAGGAGAGATTAAAAATTGAAGTAGGTATTTCAAAGCTATAACCTTAATAGTCATATAACTATAAGTTTAAAATTAAAACATTCAAAATTGAATCAATTGTGTCTGGATTTTTATTTTTAAAAATATAGACAGTGTCAAATTTAGACGTTTCAAATTGAACAATTGACTAACTTTAAGGTGCAGAATTAGTTGCTGACAAAGTGATGTTTTTTAGAGGAAATTCTGTAGACATGTATTTTTCCGATTTGAGAAAAAAATTTGGAAAGTGATGATTTTTTGAATTTTTAAGTTAAATAGAAATTTCTTTAAAGTTTTATAACTTTTACTCTAAATGATGTATTAAGGTTTTCTTTCTCGATCTGCTTGAGGTTTACCGTCCTCTTTTTGAGGTCTACCAGAAAGTTTTAAAAAGTTCTGTGTTAACAAATCGAATATGGGAATTGTTTGTTGAAAAATATAATCAGGTTTATCAATCGAAGAACCCATCTTTATATTTTTGTTAAAGTTATCCTTTTACAAGGAATTTTTTTTACAAATGATGGAAGATACGCCAAAATGTGGAAACAAAAGTTCGCTTATTTAAAAGAATTGTCGTTTTTAATGGCTTTGATTTTGAAAGATTTGTGAAAAAAGAAAATTGACTACATTTTTTTATTTAATTCTTTGGATTCACAATCAGAAGAGTTATGCTTTGAATAAATTTACAGTCGAGTTTTGAATGCTCACAACAAAAATAGTTCAGCTTTGAATGTTTTTCTGTTTTAATTTCACTGGCCGCAGAAAAATTGTAACAAACAGGGGAAAAATCTGTAAATGCCGGGAAATTTTTCCCTTGCATTAGACATTTTATGATCTGGCTTGAAAAATAACGAGCCGGGTATTCTGTTTCCCTTCTTTTTTCTCATTTCCATTTCTATTTTATTTTTCTAGTTCCGGGACCGCCATCGAATGTCTCTTTCCCAGACGTTTCTTTTTCGACTGCGAGAATAATTTGGGATACGCCTGACGATCCAAACGGAGAAATTCTCGCTTACAAGGTCATGTTTCATTTGAACAATACTCAGGAGAAACATTTTTCGAAAGAATTCCCAGCATCTGAGCGAACTTTTAGGTAATTAGATCAATAGAAGAATTCAGTTTCAAAACATATCAGGCTTATCAAAGGTATATGCGGTAGAAAATCTGGTTTTTATTTTTTATTTCGTTATTAACTTAAGTTTTTGACTTACAGGGCGACGGGACTAGAAGCAGAGAAATACTACATGTTTTCGGTGACGGCGCAAACCAGATTAGGTTGGGGAAAAACGGCTTATGCTTTGGTTCTCACGACTAATAATAGGGAACGTCCTCAGCCACCCTCGATGCCACAAGTCAGCAGATCACAAGTTCAAAGTCGACAGATTACGTTTAACTGGATTCCCGGTCGTGATGGTTTCGCTCCTCTTAGGTAAATTAAATGGAATAAATATACATTAAAAAAAAAACATATTTTTCTTGTATGCCCCTTTCAAATTTTTCATACCTTAAAATTAAAGGAGACTCATAATTGAAAGCGCCTTTATGTGACTCTTTCTCATTTGAAGCGGTTCCAAGTTGAGAGAGCTGTGGCACCGTCCTCAATTGGAGGCTCTTTTCAATTTGGGATTATTTCAACTAAAAATGTATTTTATTTTTCAGATACTACACAATTCAGCAGTCGGAGAACTCTGGACCGTTTCAAACAATACCCGAAAGAGTGAATCCCTCCCTGACTTCTTACACGGCCAACAGTTTGAAACCCTACACTTATTATCAGTTCCGAATTCAAGCTACAAATGACATTGGACCTTCTTCTTGGAGTACAGAGTCGAGTCAGGTTCAAACATTGCCAACTGGTATGTACATAAGGGACCGTACTTAAATTACGTAACAGCTCAAGGGGTGGGGGGAGGTCGAGACACTTTGTTACGATTTGTTACGGAAGGGGGGAGGGGGTCCTTCACTTATGTACGTAATTTTTGCAAATTAGCAAAAACTTTCTCGTGGAGATTATCTTTTTAGTTATAAATTGTATTATATGGTTGAAAATTTAACAAATTTCTGTAAAAAGGCATAATTTTTTTCGCAAATTCAACTGTTTTGTTAAAAATACGTCTTTCTAAGTTAAAAATTCAACACTTTCCGTATAATATTGACCTCTTGTTTAGAATTCATATTTTGTTGCTGATAAATCAAATGAAATCTTTTTTGGATGAAAAATATTTTTTCTGAAAATTTGTCTTTTTAATTTAAAAGTTCATATTTTTTTCGTAGAAATATTTACTTTTTGTTTAAAATTTATATTTTTCTGTTGAAAAGTCTATTGGAATCCTTTGGAGGAAAATTCAACTCTTTTTGAAAATTTGTCTTTTTGATTTAAAAATTAAAAATTAAAAAGACGTAATTTTTTTGGTGCAAATTCGACTGTTTTGTTAAAAATTAATCTTTTTTTAGGTTAAAAATTCAACTCTTTTCGTATAACATTAAGCTTTTGTTTAGAATTCATATTTTGTTGCTGATAAGTCAAATGAGATCTTTTTTG
This sequence comes from Andricus quercusramuli, assembly GCA_932178445.1. Taxonomy (NCBI): domain Eukaryota; kingdom Metazoa; phylum Arthropoda; class Insecta; order Hymenoptera; family Cynipidae; genus Andricus; species Andricus quercusramuli. Next base: position 434,858 of record CAKNXH010001190.1, read on the forward strand.
GATGAAAAATATTTTTTTTTCTAAAAATTTGTCTTTTTAATTTGAAAGTTCATCATTTTTAGTAGAAATATTTACTTTTTGTTTAAAATTCGTATTTTTCTGTTGAAAAGTCTACTGAGATCCTTTTGAACGAAAATGCTGACAAAATGATGACAGAAATACAACTGTTTGGTTGAAAATTTAAGAATCTTATCAAAAACTCATACGTTTTGATTAAAAATTCGACTATTCAGCAGAACATTGACTTATAGTTTACAATTATCAATTTTTTTAATTCATCTGTTTTGGAAGAAATATTTCATCTTTCTTGAATAAAAATGCAACTGTTCGGTTGAAAATTCAACTCTTTTTTGAACATTTTTCTTTCTGATTTCAAAATTCATCTGCGTTAGCAGAAATTACATCTTTCTTGGATAAAATTGCAACTGTTTGGTTTAAAATTCAACAATTTTGTTGAAAATTTGATTATTTTGTAGAAAATTTACTTTTTGGTTAAATTTAATATTTTGGTGTAGAAATGAGAACGGAAATCTTTTCTGGATGAAAATTCAACTATTGTGTAGAGAATTCAACAATTTTGTTAAAAATGTATCCCCTTTGGTTTAAAAAATTCGTCTTTTTGGATGAAAAATTCAAGTTTGTATGTAGAAACTTATTTCTTGTTACAAAAATCCATATTTTGATCTTGTAAAGTCAACTGGAATCTTTTCTGGATGAGAAGTCAACGATTTTTTAATAAATTTGTTTTCTTTTTAAATAAAAATACATCTGTTGTGAGAGAAATTTAATCTTTTTTGGATAAAGATGCAACTATTGTGTAGAGAATTCAACAATTTTGTTAAAAAGTCATCCTTTTTGGGTAAAAATTCGTCTTTTTGAATTTACAATTAATTTTTTGTTTAGAAACTTATTTCTTGGTTAAAAATTCATATTTTGATCGTGAAAAGTCAACTAAAATCTTTTTTAACCGAAAATTCAACTATTCTTTTAATATATCTTTTTGAATTATAAATTCATCCGCTTTATGGTAGAAATTTCTGTTTTTTAAGAAAATGCAACTTTTTGGATAAAAATTATTCTTCATTACTTGAGTATTCAACTATTTTGTTTGAAAGATTTGGTTGAATCATTTTGTTAAGAAATCATTTTGTTAAAGAGTTATATTATATTTTTAGTTGAAAATTCATCTCTTTGGTTGAAAGTTGAACCATTTTGCTTAAAATTAATTTTTAAACTGAAAATGTAACTTTTCCATTTTTCAATATTAATCTTTTTTAGTTGTAAAGTCTCCTTTTTTGGTAAAAAAAAAATAATTTCTATGGTTTAAAATTTCATTTTTTTGGGTAAAAATACATCAGTTCCGTGGAAAAATAGTAATATTAATGATCAAGGAAAATGAAAAATTAGACCAGGGAAAATAAGGGAATTTTGAAAATGAAGTTCTCGGACACCCTGCCTAATTCTACTAGCAATAACTAGTAAAACATTTTTGGAAACTAAAAATTACGTACAAAAAAAGTGGGGGGGGGGGGGGTAGAAATATTTTGTTACAGTTTGTTACAGGAGGGAGGGGGGGGTCTCAGAGAGGGCCTTTAATCCGTTACGTAATTTAAGTAAATACACTTTTTAGACGCAGACGCTTTCTATTTATTTTATTTTTTATCTTTTAATATTATTTTTTTAAAAAGTTTAGGTTCTCGTTCTAGTCATTGTTAGAAACTAAAGGCTTACTTTCGAATTTTTATATATAGGTGAATTCAACTGAATTCAAGATAATTTCGATACCTCCATGATAGAAGAATCTCTCTCGGAGCTTACGACTAAAACGACCACGTTAATCGTCTAAATTCTCAAAAAATCCACTCTGGTTTTTAATTTGGCTCCTCAGTTGTATTTTATATACTCTCTGATTTATTATATTATCCAATTTATTAATTTTACTACTAATTCATTAACCAATTCAGGAAAATTTCGTTGAATTTTTTTTATCGGAACCATCCGAACGAGATTTAGCGACTGCGTTTCTTATATTTCAGACTGAATTGGTGGCGGCTGTATGGATTCAAATAATTTCCATTCAATCGATTCTTCTTTTATATATGAATACATCTAAATGCCTTGCATTATCTTGGAGTTCTTGGGATTTTCTTGAATTCATAGCATTTTAAATAATGCATGGAATTCAGAGAATTAGCAGAATTTTTTGAATTCAGGAAATTCAAGGAATTTACAGAATTCAAGGGCATCAGGAAATACAGAGAATTCTGATAATTTAGGGTAATTCGTTGAATGCAAATAATCCAATGAAATTCAAGTGAATTCAACGGAATTTAAGTAAAGTAAAAATATTATACAAAACCAGAGAGTATTAAATACTAAACCTGTCTGCTTTTTGCCGCATATGTGTAATAAAAACTAGGGACCAACTGATAAGGCAGAGTTGTTAGTTTGGACGATCAACACCAGAGTGGTCGTTTTAGAAGGACATTCCGAAAGAAGTTCTTTAACATGAAGTTCAATCTTTATAAATAAAATCCTAAAGTAATTAAATCTTTTAATAATTCTTCTTATCAACAGCTCCTTCGAAAGGCGTTACCGGATTAAAAGTGGTACCAATAACAACTACAAGTGTCGAAGTTTACTGGAACATGATCGAAGAAGTTTACTGGAGTGGAGATCACGAAACTGGAGGTTACAGAGTTGTTTATCAGCCAGTTTCTGATTTCCCGACTGCACTTCAAGCTACCCCCAAAGAGGAGATTATGGGTATCAAGGTCAGTATTTTTATTAAATTTTAAGATATTAATATTCAATTTTAGTATGAATTTGCGTTAATTACTTTGTTTTCAAAGTTTTAGGTAGAAGAATAAAGATCTGTTTACTATAGTAGCCATTTTAATTGATTTTTCAGAAAACTAAAATGGTTCTTAGTGACCTGACAGAGGATAAAAATTATGAAATCATCGTCGTGCCCTTCAATTCTGAGGGTGAAGGTCCTCCAAGTCCCCCGGTTACTGTTTATGTCGGTGAAGCCGTACCTACAGGAGAACCTCAGTATTTAAAAGCTGAGTCGATTTCATCGACGGAAGTTCTTTTGCAGTGGAAAGCACCTCAGGCTAATATGCAAAATGGAGATCTGTTGGGATACAAAGTAAGTGGGAAAGATATCTTTCTGAGAGAGTTTCGGGCTTCACAGTCTTTCCCCTATTTTACCCATACAAAAAATATTCAAAAATTATACAAAATAGTGCATTTGGATTGTTTTAAAATTTGTAGACGTATAGAATTTCGGTACGTTTTCTCCTTACGAAGCATTAATTAAAATTGAAATTAATTCTTCAATGAAATTTATTTGCAGATTTTCTATCTCGTCACCGACTCACCACAACACCTTGAAGGCAAACAAGAAGAGGAAATAGAAGTCGTTCCTGCTTCCTACCTAACTCACAGCCTCGTTTTTCTCGATAAATACACCCAGTATCGAATCCAAGTCCTCGCTTTTAATCCCGCGGGTGATGGGCCAAGAACTCCTGCAATTACTGTCAGAACCAAACAAGATATTCCAGGACCTTGTCATAATCTGCAGTTCAACGAAATCACAATGACGAGTCTCAGGGTTTCCTGGGATCCACCTAAATCACGAAACGGCGATATAATTGGCTACGTTGTCACTTATGAAACAGCCGAACAAAACGATCGTAAATATTATTTTTGTATTATATTGTACAGATTTTTTTTATATCTGTTTATGCAAGATCACAGTGAGATTCTTGTTTTTGAGGAAGTCTATCTTTTGTAATTAAATGTGTGATTCTTTTGTAGGTTTTAGCAAACAGGTGAAGCAAAAAGTGACAGAAACGAGTTTGCTGGTTCAACCTTTGGAGGAAGAAGTGACTTATACTTTTGCAGTGAGAGCCCAGACGATTGATTTTGGCCCTCCGATTTCTGGAAATGTAACTACTGGACCTCAGGAAGGATCTCCGATGGTTCCAAGCGATCTTGCGGTCACGAAAACAGTTTCAAGTGTCGATCTGCGGTGGACGAATGGAGCTTCTGGAAAGGGTCCGATTTTGGGTTACTACATCGAAACTAGACGAAAAGGTAAATTATAAGCATACTTTTATAAATATTTCAAAATGTAGAGTCACTTTCAAATTTGGGATTTTCATAACGTATTGAATTAGGGGCATCTTTCATTTAAAGACAGAATTCAAATTTGAAAACATTTCGGTATTTTTTAATTTGGGGAACCCTATCCCGTATCTACAAATTATGAGCGTTATTGACTTTTAAGGATACGTGTTTGACGCTTCAGGTGATTTCAAATGTATTTTGGGTACATTTCGGAATTTAAAAGCATTCTGTAAATCTCTTCAAATCCCGCGAATTTAAATTAAATCTCTAGAACTTTTACAAACTCCTTCAAATTAAATATTTGAAAGAATTTTAGGAAAATTTCATTGTATTTCAAGATGTTAAAATAGTGATGAAAAACTTTCATGAAATCCCTTTACATTTCTTAAATATTTTGAAAACCTGCTTAATTAAATTAAACTCTGAACATTTCATATTGTGAATTAGGATATATATAATTTTGTAACAACCATTGAATTTCTTGAAATAGAGTGGTATCCCTTGAAATTCCATTTTAAGGGTGTCATGGCATAACCATGTAAGTGCCACTTTTTTCAAAACACGTTTTGTTTATATAAAAATTCTCTTGGAACAAAATTTTATTTTCATACGGTTAAACCATGTTTATTTGAACAATTTTGTTTAAATATACGTGATACAGAAATACTAAAAGCACCACTTGATTCTGCAGAAAAAATTACATAAAATCCATGCATTGGACAATTTTCGCTCCAACTAAATAGTATGAATAAAAATTCTATACCATTTAATTGTTTATTTATATTACGTCACCAGTTATATCCATACAAATGCAGAATGGAATGGTGTTTTCCCTCCGTATCGCATTTCAAAACAAATTATTTAACCAAAAACTATTTGAAGAATTCAAAAAGATTTTTTTTCTTGAAAAATCATGTATTAGTTTTTACGCTATTATGTTTAAAAATTCTATGACAAAATAATGTATGTGAAAGTTTTGAAAATTTGAAAAACATAGTAATGCAAAATCCAATTTTATTTTATATGAACAGTTTTATGAAATTAATTTTTCATTTTTGAACCTTTGATTTTTCTCGTAATATGTTTCTGATGTTTCACATTGTGTTAATTAATGTGTAAAAAATAAATTTTTTCATGGCATTTAAATGGTTATGACCGCATGCAAATTTTCATGAGAATTTTCTCGGAAAATATTCACTTTTTCTAACATTTTTCTCTATAAATCTACAGACCTCCATAAACTCTCGAAAGTATTTTCATATTTTTTTCTTTTTTTAATAATTCGAATTTTGAAAATGTTTTTTTGCTCTCCTAAAAATTTTTCTTGGCACTTACATAGTTCTGCCGTGACACCTTTCATTTTATTTTCCTTTTCAGTTTAGTGAAATTCTGTGAATATATGAAATCCTATACAATTTTATTCTCCTAAAACTTTGAAATCCAATGAAATCTGATGAATTAAGACGAGAAACTTGTATTATAATGAAGATAGCATCCTTGGAAATCCAGGAAATACCATAAAATCTCAACAATCCTATATATTCCAGTGGAATTTCGAAAATTCTATTGACATTTTCAATAAAATCCATTAAACTCTTATTTATTATTTTGAATTTAAATCAGAAATATGATGAAATACCATGAAATTACTTCAAGATCCTGAAAATGCTTTCAAACCTGATAGTTTTCTTCAAATCTTTCAAATGTTGAATTTCTCGAAACTTTTTCGAAGTTTTTCGTAATCCTATATTACTATGAAAATCCTAAAATACAGTAAATTTCCGCGAAATCCTGTTATTTACTGTAATATTGAATGATAACTAAGAAATTTTATTAATGTTTTATTAAATACTTTAAAGTCATATAAAATGATTCAATTACGATGTGCTTCTATACAATTCCATAAAATATTTTAAAGTCATATGAAATCCTAACGGTAATCCGTAAAACTCCCATTTATGTGCAATCTTTGTGATTTTGAAATATGATAACTTTCATCTTTACATCTATAAAAATTTGCTAACGTTTCCAATTTTCGAACTCTTCTAAATTCATGGATTTCTTCATCTTTTGATTTTTTCGAATTTTCAAGGCACTTGCATATTTCCATACGTTCGAAATTAAATTCTTTCAAATCTCACAACTTTTTGAAAAAAAAAAAACATTTTTCTTTCCTCTTTTTTATTTTTGTCCAAAGAAACAAATTTTTTTATTTTGTTTTTTAGGAATTGCAATAGGAGCATTTTGTGGTGGTTGATTTTTTATTTTATCGTTAAATTCTTGTTTTATTTTCAGGAATTCTATATATCGACTTGATTATTGGACGTTAAATCAAATTTTGAATTTGATTTTAGTCTGATTCAGAATTCTTGAATTTCAATTATTGATCTGTCAAATTTACTGAAATATTGTTTTTAGTCGTCCATAATTTAAAGTAGATACATACTTAAAAAAAATGTAAGATGCTTAATGGACTTAATTTCAAGGGAGTGGAACTTGCATAATTTCGAAAGTTTTTCAAATTTGGAATATTCCTTAATCAGTTGTCTTTCCGAATTCTTCATTATTTTCTAATCTGACTAATCTTCTTATTCTTTTGCACTTCTATTCAGCATCGGAAGAGTGGCAGCATTGTAAGTGTGATTTACACACTAGATTGTTTTACGTGTTGTTCTGTTTTTTTTTCTCTGAGTTTAATTACTCGTGCATGGCGCAAATTCAAATCGTTCATCTTCAAACACATTTTTTTACTCTTTTCTAATTATCTAATACAATAAAATGTGTGTCTTTGATTGGAAACCTAATATTTTATATTAAAAATAATTGTACTTGTAATCAATGAGATTGACAATACGAGAACCCTAAAAAAAGTGGTGGACTACTTTTAATTGTAAGAAGTACCTGAATTATTTATTTCGTAGAATTTTTGTAATTATAGAAAGAGTACAGATTTGTACCTTGAAGAGCTTTTGTGTTGTAAACCTTCCTTTTATTTAGCTTTCGAAATTATATCTAATTTCTTTGTTTTTTTTTCTGAAATTGTTATAGATGACACGAGATGGCAGACGATTGTGAGAAGCAACAACGGTCCTTTGACGGAGTACACAGTTTCTTATCAAAATTTACTGCCATCTACTTCTTATTTATTCAGGGTGATTGCCTACAATCGATACGGAATCAGTTATCCTGCTTATTCCAGTGAAACGGTAGGTTTTAAAATAAAAATATAATAATGGTAATTATAGCAAGTGACCCAAATGTGAATAAATCTTAAAATGGTTTCGGCGTATTTTTGTAATTTTAAAATGTTGCTAATAAAAGCAATTTGAAATTTCATGAAACCTGTTAAAACCTCACGAAATCCTTGGGAATAGTCCAGAATTCTTTGAAATCATTAGAAACCCTTTAGAAATTCCCTAGAATCTGAAATCTTTCGAAATCACTGGAAATCTATGGGAATCTTATGAAATTCCTTAAAAGCTTTGAGTTCACGTGAAACACCCTAAAGTCTGTGGGAATTCTTCAGAATCTTTTGTATTTCTCTAGAATATTCGGAAATCTTTTAAGTCGGTTGAAATTCGTGAATTCTTTCAAAATTCCTTAAAATACGTGGAAATTGTTCAGAAATCCTTAAAATCATTAGAAACCCCTGCGAGACGTCCCTAAAATCTGCGTGCAAATCTTTTGTAATCTCTTGAAATTCACAGAAATCCTTTAAAGTCTCTGGAAATATTCCAAAATCACTTGAAATCTTTGGAAATCTTACGAAATTCCTTTAAATCTTTGAGATTGCATTGAAATTCCCTAAATTCTGTGGAAATATTTCGGCATCTCTTGAAATACTTTGAAATATTCGGAAATATTTTAAATCTGTCGAAATTCGTAAATTCTTTTGAACATCCTAGAAATCCCTTAAAGTCCGTGGAAATAATTCAGATTTCCTTGAAATCACTAGAAATCTTTTCAAATCTGAAATCTTGGGAAATCATTTGAAATTCCTTAAAATTCTTTAAAATCTTCGGCAATCTTTATCCTTCTTAATCCCGTGAGATCGCTTGAAATCTTTGAGACGGCGTGAGAATTCCTTGAAATCCTTGGAAACCATTCAGAAACCCTTGAAATTCTTAGAAATCTCTTAAAATCGTCATCAATCTACCTAAAATCTGCGTGAAAACTTCTGGTAAACTCTTGAAATACTTCAAAATTTGTAAAAATCTTTTTAAATCGTGGGAAATCTTACGAAATCCCTTGAAAATCCGCTGAAATTCTCCGGAATCTTTTGGAATATTTTCAAATGCCCTTTGAAGCCCTATAAAATCCTGTGAAATCTTGAAATCCCTCAAAAGCTTTGATTTGAACATTTTGTTGCGTTTTGAAATAAATTTAAAATTCGGTCAAAGTTGTTGAAATCCTTTTAAAAACTCTTGTTGGCGTCAACATTTTTTAAATGAGAAATAGGTCGAAATCCCTTCAAGATCATCAGTTGCAGCTGAAAATTTTACCGTGATTTCGTTGGGAACGGATGAAGTTTTTCAGATACATATGCAGAATAAAATAAAATAACTGAACAATTTATCATTCTTTCAGATTTTGACGCCCTCGAAATTGTACCTCGAATACGCGTATTTGCAGCATAGACCGTTTTACAGACAAACTTGGTTTATGGTGTCTTTGGCTGCAGGTTCAGTTATCATTATCGTCATGGTGATCGCAGTTCTCTGCGTCAAAAGCAAAAGCTACAAATACAAACGTAAGTGTCTTCAAATTTGGAAACTTTGAAAATTAGCAATCCTCCAACTTTGGGGTTACTTTAAATTTGATTGATGTTTTTAATTTTGGTTCGATTCAGAACCTGTAACTTTTCAAATTCTGGAATGCTTCAAAATTTAAAAGGTCTTAATTTTGAAACTACTGAAAATTCTGAACGTTTCTAATCCCGGAAGGTTTACAAATTTATAACGCCTTCAACTTCGGCACTTTCCAAAATTCGGCACAAACGCTTAAAATTTTGGAATATCTTCGATTTTAAAAGTACCCTAATTTTGGAAGTTTTTCAAGCCTGTAGTATAAGGATATTTATATATATATAAATAATCTTGGATGCGATTTTGGAAATCGATAATAAATTCTGATCAATCCATAAATGATAAAAAAAAAATGCTGATTAATTTTTTACAGAAGAGGCACAGAAAGTTTTAGAAGAATCAATGGCGATGGACATTGATGACAGACAGTCATCGGATCTCGAGCTGTACAGATCGAGGCAAACTGGAGGCACAATGAATATTGGAAACGGTTGTGGCACTTTAGGAAAAAGAGGAACTCTTTCGAGAAAAGCGATGCATCCTCCTCCTCCAGCCTTATATGGAAAATCACCGCCAAGGCCTTCTCCTGCCTCGGTCGCTTATCACAGCGATGAAGAGAGTCTCAAGGGCTACGATGAAAATCCGGACGATAGTAGTGTCACGGAAAAACCATCGGAAATCAGTTCTACAGACTCTCAGGTTTGTAAAATTAAATAGATTAGAGATTCTATATTAAATTTAATGAAAGGATTAGAAGTTACAAGTTAATATTTTTTATTTTTTTGATGGCTTACTTATTTAGAACAGTAATGCAGTTACAATTTTCGTGTAATAGTAATGGAAAGAATGTACGTTATAATTCGTTATACTGTACAAAATTTGTAAATATTTGGATGTAATTTAATTCAATTGAGCTCAGCAAAGTCACATTGAATTCCGTAAAATTTGATTCGATTCACTTTAAATTTAAGTTGTATTTTCTTCAGTTGTGCTCATTCCTTTTTTTAAACTCACTTCATGTTAATTAAATGCAATTTAATCTCGAATTCAATTAATCTGACTTGCTCAATTTAAATTCGAGCTTTTTTTTTAATAAATTGAGTAATTGAATTCTTTAAAGTTTTCTTGAAGTCTTTTGAATTCACCTGGATTTCCAGCTAGATTTTAAATGATTTTTCTCAACTAGATTGTTTATTCGTTGAAAAATACTAATTGAAAGCAAGAAGTCAGTCAATTAGTTTATTATTTTTAGATAAATGCCATTCAACTGAATTAGGTTTCATTTTTGGTAATTCTTTGGACTCTTTTGAAATTTTGCAAATTCACAATTCAGTTTCTTTTTAATATACTGGATTCTTCTAAATTCACTTGAATTATCCGGCATTTACGTCAATTCAACTGAATTAAATTGCATTTTTGTTAATTCTCTGTATTCTTTTGAATTGTTTTTGAATTTTTGCGAATTCACAATTGATTTTTTTTAATTAATTAAATTCTTCAAAATTCACTAAATTGAATATTTGTTACTTTTCTTTATTCTTTCGAATTCGCTTGATTTCTTTTGAATTTTTGCGAATTCACAATTGATTTTTTTATTTATTGGATTCTTTTAAATTTATATATCATATAAAATAGATTCAACTGGATTTTTAAAAATGAAGTTTTGAATTCCTATGAATTTATTTCAGTGCAACTGAATTCAATTGAATTTTTGGTAATTATTTTGATTATTTTGTATTCACGTGACTTTTTGTGAATTCACTTTAATTTTTCTGTTCCTTTAGATTCTTCTGAATTTATTTAATATCAATTGAATTTAATTGATTTTTTGTTAATTCTTTGGATTCCTTCGAATTACTTACTATTTTGAATTTTTGCGAATTATTTTGATTTTCTGTAAATTCTTTTGATTTTTTGTAAATTCAACTGAATCTTTAGAAATTTATTTTTATTTTTTTTTAATTCTTTTGAATTTATTTCAGTTCAGCTGAATTTATTTTTTTTTATTCTCTGAATTCTCTTTAATTTTGCGAATTCGCTTGAATTTTTTGAAGAATTTTTGGGATGTTTCTGAATTTACTTTGTTTTTTTAAAAATTAATTTCAATTCTACTGAATTCAATTGAATTTTCGCTGACTAAGATTCTTTGCGATGTTCTTTTCAACTTTTTGCAATCGTTTGAATTGTTGTAAATTTGGTTGAATTGATTTTATTTAATATGAATTGAATTCCATGAAATTCAATTAAATATCGACATGTTCTGTTGGATTCTCCTCAATTTTGTTGCATTCTTTTCAATTCTTAGTTTTTGTGAATTCTCTTGAATACATTAAAAATCAAGTTTACATTAAAGTCGAATTATGTTTTAACATTATACGACTGAGATTAATTCAGTTGAATTTAGTTTATTACTATTGAATTCCACGGAGTTCTATTTAATACCGTGAGTTCAAGTGAAATTAAAATGATTTTTTTTAATTTAGCTAAATTCGGTATGCACCTTTCGACGTTGCAACACTTTTAAATTCAGATTTCTTCTGAATGTTCATTCTTTTTAATTTCTAATTTACTTCCAACTTCATATTTTCTTTTTTTTTGTCTCGAAATTTATTTTCAACCTTTTTTAGACTCAATATGATTTTTTTCTAAATTAAAAATTTATATATATATATACTTTTTTTGAATTTCAGGCTTCTGAGAGTGAAAACGAGTCGGTACAATCGGACCCGCACTCGTTCGTGAATCACTACGCCAACGTGAATGACTCCTTGCGTCAATCCTGGAAGCGTCAGAAACCAGTGCGGAATTATTCTTCCTATACAGACTCCGAGCCAGAAGGAAGCGCCGTCGTCAGTCTTAACGGTGGTCAGATCATCATGAACAATATGGCGAGATCCAGAGCTCCACTTCCTGGTTTCTCGTCCTTCGTATGATCCGAAACTGGCATTCCAGAGTGCCCCTTTTATTGTGATATATCGTTAACTCCGATTTATTTATAAACTCCGCGATAGTTAGATTCAAAGTATTAGACGAGTGGCTCTTCTTTTTTTCTTTCCAAGTCAAGCCGCTGAGGAGGAAACGATGCAGTCGAAATTTATAACTTTATAAATTGTTTTTTTTTATGCGCCCGAACTAGTAAGTCTCCAAATTTTGAAACTTCCAGCTTGAAGCCGATTCTTCAAGAAAACTTAAAATTGAGAAGCCCTTTTAACTCGGAAGCGTGGAAATTTGGAGGACCTTGAACTTTCAATTGTTCAAATCGATCAAATAATTTAATTTAAGGTGTTACTCCTCGTGATTTCGATTTCTGTGATCCGAGGCGCATTTTGATGTTTCAGTTTTTATTCAAACTGATTCCGATTGCATGGCAATAATAAAAATAATAATAATATCATTATTAATAATACAATTCGAGGGTAGAAACTACCCTGAACTTTGATCTCCAACCTTTTGATAAAAAGGCCTTTTGATATCGAAGATTGTAGAGTTTTTGTACCTAGTGATTAAAGGAAACTAGAGTTTTGTACTTTATTCGAATTTTGTACTTTTTTCGACTTTTGTACTTTCATTAATCGATTATCGACGCGTGTCATATTGTGAATAATTAAATAGGAATTTAGGACCAACGCGAGGGTAATAGAAAAAGGCTGATTTAATTAAATAATTAGATTAAATAAATAATCACGATTATTGAATAAGTTGAGATGATAAGTAAAGACGTTTAATAAATATAGACGATTTACGAGAGTTGCGTATACGAACATATAAGAAAAGGATAGATAGCCGAATATTCTTGTTCTTCAGGAATATTGAGACTGAGGAACAGTTTCTGAATAAATTCAGAGTAAATCATATCAGCTTTATCGTCGACGCTGAGAGGTCGATTGGCTCTTTGTATGATATTGTAACTAGTTAGCTAGTTTTGTAGATTTATAGATTCATATAAATATTATAGAGCTCGTTCAGCTATCAGCTGGGAACTTGTATTTTTGCGTCCACCGTTCCGGGTTTTCTCTTTGTGTAATTATTATGAGATTAGTGATCAGCGAAACACACAAAAGTGTCGAAATGCACTGCCAGCGTACTTTTTTAAGTTTAAAATTTTTGTTTTATTTATATACGTAACGATAGAGGAATTCACGAAACGATTTACAGCGCATTTGTATCTCAAAAACTGTTTTAGACGCATATTTAGATTTTTAATAAAAAAAATTGATCACAAAATTGATGGGATTTTATTCTTTCGATTTTGAGGTAATCCTGGTCATTTCACGGTTATTTAAATTTTCAGATTCAAACCTTCAAAACTAAATAATTTGTAATTTGAAATATTCAAAAAAGACTTCGAATTAACGAATCTAACGCAGAAGAATATTAGAAATATGAAACGTTTAAAATTGAAATTAAATATTGAATATTGCACAATTCAAAAGTAATAGAAGCCATAAAAATTAAACTATTTTTTTTCAAATAGAAGTATAATTCAAATTGAACCTTTTCAAACTGAATTTATTCATTTAAACATGCAAAATTTATTAATAAGGCGGAGTGAAAATGCTAAAATTAATTGAATCGTTTGAGCCGAGGAAAAAATGGTGGGTTTGGCATCTGAAGAAAGTAAAAAAAAACTTTTTAATGTTTGCTATTCTCTTTTTTTTATTTGAATATTCAAAAATATACAAAATCAAAAAAATTTACCATTGGTTCAACAAGTATGGCAAGTTTTTTATAATTGCAGTTTTGGCTTGAATTGAAGAAAAATGTTATTTTTCTATCATGGGAAAACCTTTTCATTACTGATTTTGAATTTTGGACCGATTCCATGGCCTGTTCGCTGAAGAATCCTAATCCTGTCCGATTTTTTTTCGCAAAATTGTTCAAAATGAAAAAATACTGCGTGTATTTTAGGAGTAACGCTAATTTTCAAGGTGTCTGTCTTCAAACGCTGATATACAACTTTTATAATCCATGAAGTTTAGCACGTATTCCCCATAAGAAAAAAATACGTTTTTGTACATTTTATTAAGAATCATCAATATTAGCCGGATCCAGTTCAAACTCAAAATTTATTTTCACAATTAGTAGAAATATTACTTTTTGAATATCATTCCCATAAGTCTGGTTTAGGGTCCCAAAAAAACCCTATAAGTAAAAAAAAATGGGTTTTGCGAGTTTTTGGCGCTAATTATAATTTTTTGTTCAATTTTTAATTAGAATGAGGTAATACTTCATTAATGTTGGCAAAAATAATTGTTTAAACAATTTATTGTTATTCGTAATAATATTCTCTTTGAATAATGTAAGAAAGTTATGGTTTTTTCTGAAATTTTCACCTGTTTATGCAGTTTTTACTTAGACTGGAGTAATAATGAATGCAATTTAGCAAAAAGAATTGTTTCAACAAATTATTATTATTTATAACAATATTATCTGAATAATGTGAGAAAGTTGCGGTTTTTCTAAAATTGTCAACTATTTGTCTATTTTACACTTGGACTGAGTTAATAATTAATTAAATTTAGCAACAATAATTATTAAAACATTATTATTGTTTGTAACCATCTTATCTTTTTTATTGATGCTAGATAGTTGCGGTTTCTTCTGAAGTTTTCAACTTTCGACCCACTTTTTACTTAGTAAAGTAATTACTAATTTAAGTTAACAAACATAGTTGTTCAAACAATTTATTATTGTTTATCATTTTCTTCTCAAGTAAGTGCCAAAAAGTTGCGGTTTTTTCTGAACTTTTTTTAACTTTTTGTCTACTTTTCACTTAGTAAGTTAATAATTAACGAAAAATAACAAATATGATTATTCAAACAATTTATTATTGTTTATAACCATCTCTTCTTAGAGTAATGCTAGAAGTTTCTTTTTTTCTGAAATCTTTAGTTTTGCTTCGACTTTTAATTAGGAACAAATAAAAAATATGAATATATATTTAAGCAAAAAGGCTTTCAGTAACTCATGTTTCACGAAAAAATTTACATTTAATATGATCCATATAGAAAAATTAAAGAATATTTCAATTATCTGGTTTATTTCATAAAAAATATATTTACAAAGAAGAAAGAGATGGTCTAGCACTTATCTAAGAGAAGATACATGTAAACAATGATAAACTGTTTAAACAATTATCTTTGCTAAATTCAATTAATTATTAAGTCAATCCAAGTGAAAAGTAGACAGATAGTTACAAATTTCTGAAAATTCGGAATTTTCTACCTTTAAGCGAAGAGAATATTATTAACAATAATAATAAAATGGTTTGAACAATTATTTTGGTTCACTTGAGTATATTATTACTTTACTCTAATTGAAAAGGGAATAAAAATTTCTAAAACAAAAACCGCAATTATCTAGTATTAATATAGAAGAAGATAGCTATAAACAATAATAATTTGCTTAAAGAATTATTTTGTCTAAATTGAATTGAATATTATTAACTAACTGCGAGTGAAAAGTGGACAATATTGAAAATTTCAGAAAAAATCGTAATTTCTGGCATTATTCAAAGAAAATATAACCAATAATAATAAATTATTTGAACAATTATTTTTGTTAAAATTAATGACCTATTACCTCACTCTAATTAAAAATTTGACAAAAAGTGGAAAATTTTTGAAAAACCCGTGACTTTCCATCTCTATTCTAAGTGAACACTGCTAAAAAAAACAATAATAAATTGTTTCAAAAATGTGTGTAAACATTGAGTTATCAGTATAAAGTAGTATTTTATGTATTAGAAACAATATGCATTAAAAAGACCGCAAAAAAGTCATAATTAGCGCCAAAAACTCGCAAAACCCATTTTTCACTTATGGGGTTTTTTTGGGACCCTATAAAACAGACTTATGGGGGTGATATTTAAAAAGTAATATTTTATTCATATTCTATGGCTAATTGTGAAGAGAAATGTTGAGTTTCAACTCGATTCACCTAATATTAACGATTCTGAATGAAATTTACACAAACGTTTTTTTTTCTTATAATAATATTGACAAATCGGGAAATTCCATTTTTGTTTTAGCACTACATTTTCACCTGATATATTTCTCTCTTGTATGAACTGCATAAGGCTTCTCGTATAGTGTCATCGTCGACGTAGTTTTCAAATATATTCTTAAAATCTCCTTTTTTATTACAGTACATTTCCTTTTTTTCCGAAAGCAAAATTCAAAACAGTACAATAAATTTAACAAAAAATGTTCTAGAAATTTTATATTTTCAGTTTGAAAACTTAAACGCTTATTTATTTTTGGTACAAATTATGTAAAATTGGAATGAAATTCCAAAACGTAGGATTATATGAATTTTCTATTTAAATTGATTTTGAATGCTTTATTAAAAATGTTTTATTTTAATAAAATACGATTTTAGTCTGAAAAATTTAATTTTTTTGAAACGATTCAATTTCAAAATAGGCCTATTTTAAATTATAAAAATGTTTACACTTAAGAACAAAGCAATACATATAAGTAATGAATGAAAAAGTCCAAGTATTAAATATAAAATTAATTTATTTAAATATTACATAGAATCTTTCTTACATACGATGTTGCCAAACCAATATTGGCACAATCAGAAAATCTTCAGAATACTTTTTTCTAATTGATAGAAAAATAAAAATTTGAAATGATTGAATTTGTAACAATTTAAACTATTAGTGCTTTCACTTTGAAATAAATTAGTTAACAATGTTTTGTTAAATTAAAAAAAAACTAGTCTTGTGTTTTTAATTGTTTGATTTTCAACGCTAAAATTCAAAACAGTACAATAAAATTTACAAAAAATGTTCTAGAAATTTTATATTTTCAGTTTAAATGTTGCAAACTTAAACGCTTATTTATTTTCCGTACAAAATTATGTAAAATTGGAATGAAATTCCAAAACGTAGGTTTATATGAATTTTCAATTTAAATTGATTTTGAATGCTTCATTAAAAATGTTTCATTTTAATAAAATACGATTTTAGTCTGGAAAATCTAATTTTTTTGAAACGATTCAATTTCAAAATAGTCCTATTTTAAATTATAAAAATGTTTACACTTAAAAACAAAGCAATACATATAGGCGATGAATGAAAAAGTCCAAGTATTAAATATAAAATTAATTTATTTAAATATTACATAGAATCTTTCTTACATATGATGTTGCCAAATAAATATTGGCACAATCAGAAAATCTTCAGAATACATTTAACAAGCACTAAAATCACAATTTCAATTATTTTCGCTCATAAAATTTTACAAAGTACAGAAATCGTAGTTCAGAGTAAACTGATTTTAAATTATATTAAAACCATTCAACCAAATTTTATTAATTTTGTTATTCAAATACAGAATCTAGATCTAGATGCAAAAAACTTTTATAAAATTCTAGAAAATGAACTGATAACCTCATAATTACTATAATGACTGGGCCAGTTTTAAGAATTTCAGCATTTCAATATAAATGGTAAAAAATTGGTTTATTTGTACAAAGGAAACAACCTCGGCCTATACAGTATAAAGTTCTATAAAAATGTCTTCTCGCAATTTTGGAACCATTTTGCAAGACTCGGAGGTAATTTCGAATTCAATCGTTTAATTAGAGACCACGCAGCAATATCGACGAGAGAAGGATCTTTTTTATTCAAAAACCAGGGTCCATTCGTTAAATGATCGCCAAGATTGGAAATCGTTGCCTGGGCTTCTCTCGGCGACTGGTGAGACAACATGTGGCAGAGATCGAGTATTGAGTCGATTAAATTTGTCTCCACAGCATCGGCATTTTCGTAATTGTGAGTTACAACGAGTCGGCTTAAGTATCTTAGGAAATTTACTTCTCCGCTTATCGGACATGTCGAGAGTTCAGATTTCAGTTCCAGATCTGAAACTGTAAAAAAAAAAACATTTTTTTTTAAATTTAGATACATTAAAAAATATATTACTTAACTTTAGATATTAGATCTAACCAAAGCTTAAATGATATAATCTTGAATGTTCAATTTGGAGATTAAAAGTGGAATAATTATAAGTAAAATTAAAAATGCCAAAATTGAATTTTAGAAACTTTTAGTTTAAAATTCCACAATTTTTAAAGATTTAAATTTGAAATTACCCAATTGTCGTTGTTTGCAGTTTGTAGTTGTATGAATTTAATATTAGGAGTTTCAAAATTAGAGTGTATTTCAAAATAAATTACTCAAAATTGCACAATTTCAAAGGATCACTTTTCAAACTTCAAATATAAATTTGAAGATTTCAAAAGTAGAT
Source organism: Andricus quercusramuli (assembly GCA_932178445.1). Taxonomy (NCBI): domain Eukaryota; kingdom Metazoa; phylum Arthropoda; class Insecta; order Hymenoptera; family Cynipidae; genus Andricus; species Andricus quercusramuli. The sequence continues at coordinate 453,054 of CAKNXH010001190.1, forward strand.
AATCTTAAAATGAAAAACATTTAAAACTGTACGATTTTCAAGGTGAAGCCTTCTAATACTTTAACGATTATTAATTCAAAACGATCGAGCTCGAATGATTTCAGATACAAATTTTGATAATAGGGCCGTTGCAAAAAAAATTAATTTGTTTTTCAAGTTTAACTTAAAATATATCTTGACTATAAACATTGAAATTTTGACTTCAAAGAGACGAATGTTGGTGAAGTCTATTTTTGTATTCCATTTAAAATTTTTTACATATTCAAATATGCAAATACATAATATTTAAAATATTACGAATCTATTTTTCTATTTTTTCCGAAATAATGTATTAAGACCACATTTTCTTTCACCAATGCATAGAGTAGGTAATATATTATTAAAAATTGTATTTGTTGTAAGTCATGCAACAACCCTATTGGATAATTTCAATTTAGAAGTAGTTAAAATTGAACAAATTTGAACTTCAACGTTTCAAATTGTATGATGTCAAATTGAAATCCTTCACAGCAAAACAGTTTTAAATTAAAAACGTTAATAATTCATTAACTTTGGATTAAATATAGCGTTTGAATTTATATATTTTCTAAATTAAACCTTTAAACTCATATCTTTTTATTTCAAATTGAATTTTTTAACAGTTGAACAATATTAAGTATTGAATTAAATTTTCTGTGATAATAAAAATCTTAGTTAAAAATTGTACAATTTTAAGTAATGAACTTTAAAAAATTTTAACTTTTGCACGAGTTACGTTTGAAATTAAACAATTTAAAACAATTAAGGTTTTCAGTTTGAAACTGATCGATTTTTAATATTTGAATTTGAAGTTATTTGAACGATTTCAAGTTATGAAAAATTGTGTGAAGTCTTGAAAGGTTTCATGTACAATGTATGGAATTAAAGAAGCTATTAAGGTACTTTTCTTGCTAAAATTAGGTCTTTGGAAACAAAATTTTCTATGATTTTAAGAACTGAAATGATATGACCATTCGTGTATTATGAGAGGAAAAACATTATTTTTTATGAAAAAAGTTTAAAACTTATGAAAAATAATTATTTTAACAATAGTTTTCGTGAATGAATTTTTTCTTACTGTCGTCTCTTACTAATTTAAAAAAAAATGGTTGAATTTTAATAAATTATTACTCTTTTTTCGGGGAAAACATTCCCTACAACTCTACTATTTTCAATTTCAAAAAAAATCTTTAAATATAGTTATTTGTTTGAAAAATGTTTTATTTGATATGAAATTTTTTTTACAATTTCAGCTATAGAAGAATTTACTTTGAATATTGGAAACAGTAGAGTTGTAAAGAATGTTTTCCCCGAAAAAATTAACCACCAACTTATAAAATTCAGCCATTTTTCAAAAATTGGTCAGAAGCGTCCGTAAGAAAAAAATTCAATTGCAAAAAACATTGATAAAATAATTTTTTTGTAAGTTTTAAAATATGCCCATTAAAAATAATGATTTTCTTATTTGAAACTACATCAGTAATATTATTTTAATTATTGAAATGATAGAAAAAATATTTGTTCAGAGATCTGATTTTTAGTCTTGACATAAAATTATTCAATTTCAAATGAATCTACATTCGGAAGAACCTTAAGTCAAAAGCGCAGAAATTTAAAAACGCTCGAAACTGGAAATATTAAATAATTTCACCCCAATAAATATAATGAGAAAATTTACCATCTTTCCAAATTAATCTCAAGTTGATAACATTCTTCTGAGTATTATTTTCATTCTTTCGAATTGTAAATTCCGGAACAGTTCCAGTGATAGTAGAATGAACGTGGGTTTGGATTCGAAAACTACTATCGCGCCAGAGTTTCGCTAACGCTAAAATCGAAAATGGCGCTTTCTTTGGATTAGCGGTCAAAATTATGTCGACGTTTACTGGCTTCTGAAAAATAAAAAGAGAAGCTAGATTGTGTATTCTATTTCGGTACAAAAATTAAATTGTACAAAGTTAAAAGAGTAAACAATAGAGCCTTTTTGCTTAATTGTACAATATTCGACATTCTTTTTTAATTGTGATAATGTTTCAATGTTCAAAAGTAATTATATTACGTCCGACTGGATATCTATTACCTTGCTAACGACTTCGACAGACGACTTTGAACTATTTGTTGATTTTAGAACATCAAATAAAGTTGCGATTTGTTGTTTAAGTTCGGCTAGCTGTGATAAAATTTTTTCCTGTCGTTTTTCCAGAATTGGTAAATCCGGATTAGGTTTCTGAAAAAACAATTCATATTTTAAAAACAGAAAAACGGTTTTACAGATTTGATCATTATTTCGGACCCGGCTGAAATAACCGGTTATAAAATTAGTAATTGTCTTACGAAGAAAGAAAAGGTAAGGGATCATTCACTGATAAAAAACTATAAGAGATAAAAACGTGAAATTTTGTAATACTTTACTTTTTTGATATACTTTTATAAAGTGGTTAATTATTATCTACAGGGTGTCTAGCGAAATTTCTTTTTCAAATTCCCGGATTTCTCGGATAGGAATCAAAGTTTTTTCTCTTGTGTTATTATTAATTAAAAAAGTACAAAAAATACTCGAAAAGTTGACAACATTAATATAATTATATCAGGATCGGTATGATTTTACCAAGATGGCCAGTTTAGTATAAATTCAAAGAAAATAACTGGAAATGAAAACTCAAAACATCACGTGTATCGGAAAAATAAAACATTTATTACTTCTAATACAAAATGTAAAACAAGGCAAGACGAACTTTGAAAATTATTACGGCTTATTCGTTCTAAGTTCAGATTATATTATTCATCCTACTTTGAGCAAAAAACCGGCATTGAAGAAAATTGTAATAAAAAAATTGTTATGCTATTTTATTTCCTATTTGTTTAATTTTGTTATTGTTTTTAAACTTGTTTGAAAAATATTCAATATAAAATATTCGTTTTTTAAATTAAGGATCACTCAAAACGAAACATACATAAAGAATAACAACATTTTTACAAATTCATTCCACCTTACATGCGTTAATTAAAAATAGTATGAGAACTAAATTGAATACTAAAATGAATCAAAAGTAAAATTAAAAAAAAAAACTTCTAATTTTAACTTAAAATTAAATAATTTTAAATTAATAGATTCATAACACTACGTAACAAAATTTTACAAAAATCCTGTTTATTTGATTTTTATCGCATTTCTTTGTGTATTTTGAAGTGATGATTTTAAACTAATATTATTTCTTTCGTAGCATCAATATTTTTGGACATATTCAAGATTTAATGTTCAGTATTACATAAAAAAGGAACAATCATATTGCGCACGTGCAAAAACGTGAAAAAAACCTAAGGTCATTTTAGAAATAATGGGATCATAGTACATGCATCAGGCTTCAATTTCAGCCCTATTATAATAACCTTCAGCATTTCCGGTTTCTTTGATACAAGGTTTCAGAATCAGCCAAAAATGGGGTTTTTCGCTTTTTGAACCGGTTTTTCTGAAAAACGCGAAAAAATATACTGAAATTTTACATCAATTGATGATAAATAAAATCTTGTTAACTAGTATAAATTGGACACGTTTATTACATTTAAAATCTGAAATCGACTAAAATGATGAATCTATAACTAGAATATAATTGAATTTTTAGTTGAAAATTAATGTTCAACCAAATAGATAAATTTGTAACTAAAATGATTAAATATTCAACTGGAAGTTACATTTTCAGATTAAAAAAATTATCTTGAAAAAAATGTCAACAAAATAGTTAAATTTTCAGTTAAAAAAAATTAATTTTCATCTAAATAGCTCATTTTTCAACCAAAGAGGTGAATTTTCAAATTAAATGAATATTCAACTGGTACAGTTACATTTTCAGTTAAAAAATTAATTTTCAAACAAAAAATTTTTTTCAACAAATAGTTAAAGTTTCAACTGGAACAGTTAATTTTTCAGTGAAAAAAAATTATCTATATAGCTCATTTTTCATCCAGAGATGAATTTTCAATTAAAATGATGAACCTTCAACAAAAAAAGTTATTTTTTTACAAAAAAAGTTTAACTTTCAACCAAGTCATTAAATTTTCAATAAAAAAAAGATAAATTAAGAATAAAAAATGTAGTTGTTGGTATTTCAATTAAAAAACATCTTAAAGTTTTGTAACAAACCAGTTGAGTTCAACCAAAAAAGACGACTGTTCAACTGAGAAAAATTTTTTAGTCAAAAGAGAGAAAAAACTGAAAAAAATAACTATTGAATTTTCAACAAAATATACCAATTTGCAACCAGATACTTGAATTTTCAACTAAAAACTATCATTTTCCAACCAAAAATGTTATAGTTGAATTTTCAATAAAAAAATATAAAATAGATAATTTTTAACCAAAAACAAAAAGAATGTGGTAGTTATTTCAACAAAAGATTACTATTTTAAATCAATAAATCAGTTCAATTCAACCAAAAAATACGACTTTTCAACAGGAGTTGGATTTTCAACTAATAAAGATTTTTCAGTCAAGAGAGAAAAAACTGCAAAAAAACTGTTGAATTTGCAAGCAAAAAGATTAATTTTCCTAGAAAAAGAACGAATTTTCAACAAAATACAAAACTACTCTTATGAACGAAGAATCATTATTGTTAAATTTTATACTGCAATTAACAAAAAAATTAGCACGCCCTCGAAAAAATTCCCTGACAATTCCAGGGTTTTCAGATGTTCCAAGCTTGCTTTTATTAACATGAAATTATTTCATTTTTGAGGATTGAATTTGTTTCATCTTTCAACTTTATGAGCCTAAAGGTGAATATTATTGACGTTTACTTTGAAATTGTAATTTTTAATGTACGCTTGGAATTTTTAAATGTTTTATATGATTTTCACCATGAAATTTTTTCTTTCATAAATTATCTAAGATTAATTTCGAAAATTTTCAACAACCCGCACACTCAACTAAAAAAATTGTTGAATTGGCGAGGCTTCGCAAATTTTAATTGTTGAATCTATTATCCACGTTTAAAATTTCACTTGATTTTTAAATATTTTTCGTTAAAATTATTCAATTTAAAAGGCCTAAACTTTAAGACTGTATACTATTTCGAATCTTTTAATTTGAAATTTTGAAAGCTTATTTTAAATGTTACCTTCGAAATAACTTTAAATTTGAAATTCTGTTATTTTCAGGATCGAATAATTTAATATAAGATTGAATATAAATTTTGTTTACTTTAAATTTTTTGCATTTTTCATAGTTTCAAACTGAAAAAAAAACCTTTCTGATCGCTTTAAAATTTGAATTATCTTATTTAAAAGACTCACTTTTTAAAAATGTTGAAATTTGAAGAATTTAAAAGTAAAATCAAAAATAAAATTTTGAGAGCCTTCAAATTTAAGCCTCAAACTATAATAAATAAATATATATTTATTGCTTATTCCAAATATACACTGCAAAACTGAACACTTCAAATTTTAAAAACCTCAAACCCAAAAAATCGAAAATAATATTGGACATAAATGATCAATGTCTAATTTAAAAACTGAAAATAAGACAGAAATAACTCTTTACGAGTAATCATATATTCAATGGAACAATTTCTAAAATTGTGTTCATTTTACTTCATATCTTGACTATTCTGACATGTGTAGAGGTCTTTAATTTCCTTCTCTGTGTGAGTCTGCATAACCATGACAGTACTTTTCTGGGTTAGTTTTGCGTTTGTATGGTTATACAACGGTATTTTCTCGATCGGGAATTTGCTCCTATAGCCTTGTCCGAAAACTCAAACGAAAACATAGTGGAGTTTCCTCGTGGAAAACTCGCCTTTAATTCCACTTTAACCCTCTGACGAGTAACTATTTTCCTATTCTATATTCTTTCTTCAAACAAATTGGGGGGGTGGACATCGATCAAGCAACAAGAACCATATTCTCGGTCGATCACGATTAGTGTTCGTGAAAATTTCGTGGTGGCAAAGCCACATCACTTCGCCAAGGAAATCGAAAAAAATAAGGAACTCATCATCTCAGAAGCGATGGAGACTTGCCACGTGAGTATTTCGAGCGCATACATCTATTGAGACAAATTCGGCAGGGAATGGGATTGAAAATGAAAAATTAAAACCTTTAAAAAGACAGTAACCTGGTCTTTGATTTGCGAGACAATCGAATCCTCCAAGGGTGAATGGTTGCCGTTTAGTTGATGGACCTCGTGAATATTTTTCATCTCGTACAGCACGTTTTTTGACTTTAGCGAACTTGGAAGTGTGATTATTGGCTTTAAAGCGTACATCGTGGTCGTGCCACTCATTTTTAAATAATAATTAATCCGCTGACGATCACGAAACACACTTTCCGATTTTCGAAAATACCAAGTGCATCAGGTTTTCTTCTTTATTTTTCGACGATTTAACGAGCAGCCATTTTGCCATTTGCTTTTTAAGAGGAAATCAGGAAATTAGCAGACGAAAAGTGGCGCTAGTGTTCCCGGAAAATTTACTAAGCTAGTCAAATCAGCGTCCAGTTTTGTTGATTTATTTTAAATGTGGCGGGGTTATACGAAAAACCGAACTTATTCTTAAAAATAGAATGAGCTGTAGATGCAGTTTCAATTTAAGTATATCCATAATACTTCAATTGAATTAAACGAAGTGTCTAGGCGCACCGAAAATAATTCTGCTACAATCACCGAAATTCAGAGCTCCTGTTTATAAACATAAATTAAAAGTAAATTCATTATGGGTATACAATAATTGAATATATACAAGTGCTCAAAAATGTTCTCTGAATTTTAATTCAAAGTTTTTGAGAATTTAAATTTATTCATAAAATGAGCTAATTTTGATTTTATTTTATAGCAATAGAATTCCATGTAAAAAAATGCAAAAGAAATATAGATTACTGAAGATTTAAATTATAAAGTTTTCACTCATGAAAAATTCGCTTGCCAAGAAAATGCTTAGCTAACATAGGAAACCCTAACTTTTTGACCAGGACATATTTTTCAAAATGAAAGATTATTATATTTCTAAAAATTCATAATTTGGATTTTTTACAGGTAATTAAAACTTTTATAAGTAATAATAGTTATTATCCATTAGGTCAAGCAAGATTTTTCTGTTAATTATTTAAATTCTAAACGTTATAAACTTTTTTCTTAAATATCACATTTTTTTATATTAAAAAAAATCTACATTTCACAAAATATTAAAAAAATAAGTTTCCATTACAATTATTCCTGACCGAAAAAATGGTTATATTCCACTTTAGCCGCCCCTAAGAAGTATTATTATTTTGAATTTAAAGTTTAATAAATCATTATTAATCATTTAATTCTGAAAATAACATAATTTCAATCATTCTTTTTAATCAATGGATAATGGAAAAAAATTATCATATTTTTTTATTTCACGATTGGGAGAATTTTTATTTTATGTCCAATACATTTTTCAACCTGCGAATAACAGTTTTCAACGAGTTGAACACAATTATAAGTGATTTAAACAAATGTTTAATTTAGTTATTTTAGTAATTTTTACAATAATCCATTTGTTACAAATGAATAAATCGCACGTAAATTCAATTAAATCTAATTTTTTTTCCCTGACAAATGCGCCATATATCTTAGATAATTCGGAAATACACTTAATTACCACATTTTTTAAAATCGGTGAACTTTTAACGTGTTTTATTCCTTACATCTTTTATTTTAATTCATTTTATCAAATTTCGCGCCTATTTCATCATTCAACTTACCTCGACCAATCACCTTTCTCTTTATAATTGAAACCTCACCCCATTGGCCCCCCTCGTTTCCACAATTTCTAAAAAAAATACCCTACCATCTGAGAATTATCATAAATTTCTTCACTTCTGAAAAATCCCCGAAATTTTTTCTTCGCAGAACCTCAACAATGTTTTTTCCAAAAACCCAATATCAAAAATTAACAATCTCCGAAAATTGGATATTCATCCGGCAACACTGGAAGACTCTAGTCTAGTCAGTTGCACCACATAATAATTTCTCCTCATATTAGAAAATCAACTCACTCTCTTTATTAAAATAACAATAATTTTATTTCTTTCTCCAATGTTATTTTTCAACAAAATTTCGAATTAATTATGTCCCTGATTAATCATGAAATAATTCACAAGGGGAATTTTCCGGCGGAAAAGACTCTATAATTGAATATGGCGGTTCCTCCTTGGTCACGTGTCCATCAAGAATGCAACTTAACTTTGAAAAATTAGACCAGAAGAATTTATCAAAAACTTGAAAAAATTTCGGTAAATATTTAAATAATGTGCAGAGCCAGATTATTTAGGTTCTTATTCAATATCGCAAACCCTTCCTAATAATTTTTTATATTTTGATAAATTCAGACGCCAACGGTCCTTTCGAATTTTACTCTCCAGGGTTGGCAGCACTCGGTCCATCTAGAAATCCAAGATGGCGAACCTTCAGTAGAAAAGTGCCAGTTGCTAATTGCCAAGAGGCATAATTCTCTCTCTCAAGTGTTAAATCAGTTCTTTCTCAATAAATAGTTTCTCAAACATTAAAAAATTGTTTCAGAAAAGTGTGAAATTTCCCGAAAAAAGTGTCTTTTATTGAGATGTCAAAACCGTGAAACGTAAGTGGTGTCCTCTGTGCAAGCTTCTCCAGAACTAAGGTTAGGTCCGTGTTCCTTCATATCACAATTGATTAAATTTTGATTAAATCAAAATATGAATTAAATTTTTGAATTGAAAATCACGCGTGTCAAAGAAATGCGAAATTAATATTGATGCAAGCATGGTTAGAATTGCATTTTTTCTTCGAGGTTATTGCGCCACCTGTCGCTCAAACGTCACAAGTTGTGTGTGCAACGAGCTCCATGATTGGTTCTCACTTTTGTTTCTTCTTTCTGAAGAAAAAAATGATTTTATCATAAAGCGAGAATGTAACGTCTCATAAACATAAAAATCAATGTTAAAAATTCGAGTTTGGAATAAAGTTGGGGTGAGCGAATTGCTGAGGTAAAAAAATCTTGTGAAATTTTGTGTGAAATTGGGTGCGGGGGTGTCATGGCGGCTTTTCCGTGAGCCAATGAAAGTTGAGCTTTCTAGGCTTATGGATTTCGCCCGACTGTCGTCGGATTCGCGTCGCTGGGACTCTGGCAGCTTTTTTTCGTGAATTCGGTGTTGAAAGTTGGGCCTTTTTTTCGGGAAAGTTGGCGCGGGAAAGCGGGCAAGAATTGAGTTGAAAGAGGTAAATTGGGCACGGAGAAAAAGTAAAATCTCGGGGATGATGGCGGTCTGTTGGGTCACGTGATCAAGATTAGGGAGAAATGGCGCAAACCAGGGATTGAAACATGGGAAATGTTTCGTTCTGGGGACTGCAGTGTTATTTGTTTACAAGCATGAGGCCCTGTGCACGTGTTAAGTGATTGTGATTTTTTTTGACAGTTGGAGGTAAAAAATGACGGGCAGGGGCGGAAAAAGGAGGGGGAGACCCCCGAAGTCGGTGGTGATGGAGAGGCCGAAAAAGTTCCAGTATCACTTGATGAAAAAACCGAAATATTTGCAAAACAAGGGCACAGAAACGCCTTCGAGTCAACCGAGTACGCCGACGGCGTCGAGGGCTTCGTCGCCGGTAGAAAGCGAGGAAAGCAGAAGAAGCACGAGAATAAAAAAGACGAAAGGACCCCGGGATAGACACTCCAGAAAAGGTGAGCATTTTCTGACAATTTGAGATTTTGAGGTTGGTTTTGATTTGTGGAGTTGCAGATGCTTCATTGGGGAGGTTTTTTGGGTTCAAGTGATTTTTTGAAGGAGAATTGATTGTAGGGAGGATCTGGGGTGGTTTTGTAAAAATGTTGGGGTTAGCGGTTAACGGGGTGTATTTTTGGAACAGGGAGTAATGTGAGTTTCAAATTTATAAGGGATGTTTTGTATTTTGGGAAAAGTATGAATTGGCCTCTTAGTTTGCGAATTTTTATGTGTTATTCATGAATTTTCTTCAAACATATTATTATTCTTTTTGTTTTAGACTGTTACGAATATTATAGTTAAAAATACGTGAGTTTACTAGCCTATTTTTGTTATTTGCGTGTTTTTTTTTTGTAGCATAATCCACTAGTTTTTCTGAACCACCTCCCTGAGACGGTGTAAATTTTTGAATGCAGTGTGACTTCAAATTTTTTTTACTTTTATTTTTTTGTTTGTCAGTTTGTTTTTTTCCAGCTTTTAAAATAACCAATAAAATTCCAAAAAAATCTTACATAGAGTGAAGACTAGTGGAATATGCAAAGTTTTTCATTTAACAGTATATGATTTCTAAACACAACTTTGTGTTCATCTTTATTCAGATATTTTTTGTCGAAATTTAATTTTGGCATTTTTGAACGACTCAAAAAGTCATATATTTGAAATTGTTTATTTTTGTCTAGTTCGCAAATATTTATTTTCCTTTTGGACAGATTTAGCAGAAAGTCAGTGAATTATGATTTTAGTGCCCTGACTTTATTGCTGATTTATTTATTGCATATACAATCACACATTCACCTGAAATTGACTGAAAATGTCGAAAATTGTATGATAATGGTGCAGTGTTTTATTTGATATATAGTTAATAACTAATTTGAATTATATTACTTGGTTTTTAATGGATTGTGTTATTTCTCGTTTTCCTTAAGTTGAATTATGGAGAATTTAATAGAAGGATTTTTTCGGAAGTGTGAATGAAAGACAAGGGTTGCATCATCTTTTTTTATGGTATGAGTAGCATTTAGGACTCTAGTAGAAATACGTTTGGATTCAGAAAAATTTTGATTAAACAATTTTATGTAGAAGTGGAAACACAAAAACACGACCAAATGATATATTTTTTAATATTACGTCTCACTCAATATTAGAAAAAATCTTGAAATTTTCATTACTGTGTTCTGCACGAATTTGGCCATTTTTGAGTGTGTTTGAGCCGAATTTTGAGAAGTTTTCATAAAGTGGTCACTGACCGGGAAAACCGGCTATTAGCCTGGAATTTTATGCACCAGGAAATAGTCTGGAAGTTTGTTGTAAACCGGGAATTTTTCAGATTTGTTTTTACATGGTATCTACTGTGCGGAAATGTAAGGAAATCCAGGAATTAAACAAAAATCCTGGAATTGTCCTTCGTTTTATTTTTGATGCGGGAAATGCATTTCATTTCCTTATAATTTATAATTTTTTATTGTTTATTTGATCTTCTGACGCTACTTTTTTCTTGCTTAAAATTGAAATTCTTAAAAGTTATTAAAAAATTTAAAATATTTTAAAAAAATCAATTGTAATATTGCAATTGAGCAAATTATGCGTGTCGCAACCCACTTTGGATTGTGGGTATGCTTCTTCCGTAACAGGGATCTCATATTTATAAGCGGGAAAAATGTGGGAATTGTTCGGGAATTTCGTGGGCAAAATTTAATAGCCACCCTGTTTTACTTTTGCAATAAATATCGTCTCGCTTTGTGGAAAATTCAACTATTTTGTTAAAATAAATCTTTTTGGTTGAAAATTCTACTTCTTTGTTGAACATTTGTCTTTTGGGGTAGAAAATTCGTCAATTTGGATTCAAAATTCGTGTCCTTGGTTTCAAAATTCGTCGTTTTGGATTGACAATTCATCTTCGATTAAATGTATAGAATTCCTGAAAATAAAACAAGAATGCAACGATCAAATTTGGATAACCACCACAAAATGCTCCTATTGCAATTCTTATAACAAAAAAATTTGTTTCTTTGGGCAAAAATAAAAAAGAGGAAAGATTTGCCTTTTGACCCACACTTATATCTCAGGTGTCGAGGGGAGAGCATCGTTGTTTCGTTGCTGTTTCCACCTGCTCTAATTCTTCTTGCCATGATAAGGATGCTGTATGAGCACCGAAACGTTGGCAAATATTATAAATTCTTTCATATTGTGATTTGATAATAATACAAATAAAAATACGAATGAAATAAAAAAGAGAAAGAAGGGGATTTGGTTGGTTGCCTTTTCATTTTTCTCCTCTTTTTTTAATTATTTTTTCCAAAGAAACAAATTTTTTTGTTTTTAGGAATTGCAATAGGAGCATTTTGTGGTGGTTGTCCAAATTTGATCGTTGGATTCTTGTTTTATTTTAAGGAATCCTATACATTAACTTGAGTATTAGACGTTAAATAGGATTTTGAATTTGATTTTAACCTAATTTAAAATTCTTAAATTTCATCTTCGATTGTTGAGAGTTAATTCTTCTTAATGAAAAGGTCTACTGATATGTTTTTGGTCAAGAATTCATCTCTTTTGGTTAAAAATTCTAGTGTTTGGTTGAAAATGTATATATTTTGTTGAAAATTCAACTGTTCTCTTAAAAAGGCATCTTTTTTTTGTTCGAAAATTCAACTGTTTTGTTGAACATTCTACATTTTACTTTTTAATTAAACATTTTTTTGAAAAGTTGTCTCTTTTGCTTGACATTCAACAATTTGGTCAACTATTTGTTTGAAAATTAACTATGTTGAAAATTCATTTTTTCGGGTTTGAAACTCAAATATTTTCTAACACATTCGACTTTTTAGCTAGAAAACTTAATTTTTTTGTTGAACATTCGTCTTTTGGTTGAGAATTCCAGTGTTTTGTTGAAAATGCAATATATTGCTACTTGAAAACTTAGGAATATGGTACCTACATTAATGTTATTTAACGTAATGTATTTGTATTCCCCTATTTTATTGAAAAATCACCCTGTTTTCAGAGCATTTTAGGCTGTATAGTCTGAAATCACTTTTACAATCATTTATATTATGTATTTCAAATCGGTTAGTTGTTGGGGGTCGCGCAAAGACCATGAAGTTTCCGATTGAGTTTACATGGTAAAAAGACAGCTTTTTGTAAATCTAATATTTAAAGGCGATAATATGTTGCAAATAATGCCATATTTTATTGTATTATTTAGAATTCGTCAGAGAATAAGAATCAATCATAAGTTTTGAGAGTGAATGAATTTAAGCCACTCTTAAGGTCCCCAAAGAAAACCCCAAAAGTGATAAGTTTGAACTTTACTCAATATTGCGGTTTATTAATGCCTTTTGAAACGTTTTTTTTCATAAATAATTAATTTTTTTTCAAATTTAAATTTACATACATATTTAATCTTTTTTTAGTTTATGTTTATCATTTTTGTTTTATTTTTATTTTATAATTATTTTAATGTTTAAAGAAATTAAAATTGTTTAAACAATTGAAAAGTTGTTTAAAAATGAGTGGGTAATCTTGCGTTACCGATTGATGATTATTTATTAAATTAATTTTTAAAAAGCGTTAGTAAACCGCCATATTACGTAAAATTGAAATTTTTCACTTATGGGTGTTTCTTTGGGTACCCATGAGTGGCTTAAAGTCATTTGCCCTCAAAATTTGTGGCTGATTATTATTCTCGGACGAATTCTAAACAATATGCTGAAATATGGAATTATTTGTAACATATTATAGCGTTTAAATGTAAGATTTACAAAAAGATGACTCCCATGTTAAATTAATGGGAAACTTCATGTTATTTGCGCGACACCTAAATATTAACCGATTTCGTTCAAATTTGGAGAACCCTGACACCTGTGTCACGTAATTTTCTCAAATATTTTTGTCCATGCCTTGCTGCATAAAAATTAGCTTCTTGTTACCCGAGACGCCCGAGACACGTACATTAACAAGTATTTAAAAAAATATGATTGAAATGTATATAAATAAAAGAAAAACATGACGCCGATGAAAATGTTTTCTTTTAGCAAACAAATGAACACATATCCTTCTTTTTTTTTAGTAAGAAAGTATTAACCTACCGCTCAGGCCATTTCAGAAATATTTAGTGTGGAAAAATGGAAAAAATGTGTGTGTGTGGCAATTTATTTTTAGCCTTTTCAGTTTTAAAGGATAAGCACTTTGATATGTGTAAAATTGAGACACTTTTTAAACCATACTAACAGGGGAAACTTCGGACGTAGTGTTTTTTCTTTGGATTAATAATTTTTATTAAGAGAGGCCATGACCCCAAACTACAATTGTGAAATTCCTAGGACCCAATATCTGCCCAGTTTCAAGAAAATAGACTGAAACTTTTAAAAAAATTGCTTTTTATTTATTCAATTATCTGGTAAAATAAAAAAAATGTAAATATAAAAGAATTGTAACACTTCTTAGACACCTTTGAAGGAGAGTGAGCTAAATGAGTCATTATGTATGTAACAAAACAGGAATACGTACATTTCCCAGAAAATAAGGTTAATGCATTACAATTCTCGAGTAAATTTAATGCAAAGTAACGTACGTTACTTTACATGTTTTCATTATAGTAGTATATCTCTATATATTGGACTAACGACTGAAAGAGAAACAAATCTCTTACTAAAAAATTCTAATACCGTGGAAACATTTTTTACATTGGAATTAAAAAAAAAAAAGAAGAATATTACATTCAAAAACTGAAAAAAAAATTTTATTAAGAATTTGCATTATTTTTATGAGTCTTAATCCAATTTTTTTATACTTTCTCATCATAGTGAGAGTGTATTGGTTTTACGTAAAGTTTGCCTTCGTCAAAGAAACTATTATTACGAAGTATCCTGTAGGGACGATAACTTTCGAAATACTGATTGGATTGAATTGAGATTTGGTATACTTTTTTGACGCTTAAGAAGAAAGGATGTGTTCGTTAAACAGCCATTTTTGACCAACAGTTCTACATTTATCCACCTTAAGCTTTTTTGAAAAAATAAATTTTTGACTTTCAACCATCAAGGTCAACATCAAATTTGACTTTTTTGTGAGAAAGGCACTTTTTACTTCATTTTTTAATCTCAGATGAAACCTTAAGTGTTATACCTTTAAGAACTTTAAGGCTAAACAGTGGGGTTTTTATTTTTTATTTGTGAAAATAAGCGATGGGTGGGTTTTGAGAATGTACTCTTTATTTTGGCAGTTTCAGTAGCAATTAAAAAAACGTTGGTAAAGCTGCATAAAAGGTCGATTATGTTCGATTTTGTTAAAACTCGCATATTTTATGTATTTTTTTATGCTGGACACAAATCTGCTCGAAAAAAGTGTCTGGCTCTTACCGTTTTCGAGATATCGAGATTTTTCTATCGAAAATTTCGATTTTTTTATTTCTTCAGAACTTAGTTTTTTTTTTTTTATTAATAACGTGAGTGAATCCCCCGAAAAATCTACCCCCTTCTCTACAAAAAACGGTGAAAAGGTGTCTGGGGTACCCGCGAGACGTAAATTCCACCCAGTCGGGATCGTTTCCAGTTTGAATGGACCCCTCCACCCCCATACCCCCCACTAACAAAAACCGTTAGAAAGGATTCGAGGGTGCCTACGAGTTGTAATCAATATTAAAATATTAAAACGGGAAATCCGGCGTTTTGTCTAATGCAGTGATAAAGCTCAAATCCCGCGGAATGCACGGGAACTATATAGAAAATCGTCTCAGACATATTACCCCCACTATGTCAGGAATTCATAAGACAGGGGTAAGGAAATGGATGCATAGAGGAAGGAATAGATTTTAGTTCAATCTGGGAATCGCATGATGGTTATGAAAACAACATACTTATTCCTCAATACAGCTCCGACCCGGATCGCTAATTAATCTCTAGCAATGGGGTGATTGCATATGGAAAGCTTTCACAAGTCATTGTGCATCGCGGTTCACAAACATACTGACTAATAAACTGATTTCGTTTCGTACCCGAACAAATCCAAACTCATTTTTATCGTATACCAACAATTATGGTGGATTTTTTCTATTTAATTTGTATTTTGTTTAAAAAAAAAGTTAGTCTTAGCAAGTCGTCAAAATCGCTCAAAAACGTAAAATTGAACATTTTTGAACGCTTGAAACACCACTAAAAGATGTTTTCGAAAAAAAGAATAATAGACTGTTCCTTTAATTCAAGCTGAAGAAATTTCAGGTTCGACATATTCAACTTTTTTTTTAAATGTGTGCATAGGACTCAATCCAAAAAACATGTTTTTTGGCCATTTTCAACTAATTACGTGCATCGATTTACTGATTTTCTAAAACTTTGAGGGCGATTCGGCAGAGTCAAATGTCATCGAAGGACACCGGAAAAAATCTTGACATCATTTTTCATGGATTCCCACTGGAAAATCAACAAGCACCTCCAACTTTCAAACTTCTGCTTTTTTTGGAATACCTCAATTCTACAGATGCTCATGTGGCAAATGAAATGCTTGCCGCTGCTGAGAAATTAAAAAAGGAACAACAGCTCAAGGATATAGACTTCCATAATTTATCTAAAGAAATTGAATCAAAGAGGAAAAAAGTAGTTGGTGACTTGATCCGTAGAAAGTAATCCTAAACTTCAAATGCTTCTGCACTTGAATCTTCTGTCGAAAATAAGTCTTGAAAAAGGAAAGGAAAATTTGCCAAAGATGACGTACCAAATAAACACAAGAAAAACTACTCGAGTGTCACAAAAACAAGAAAGGATTTTGTCGAGAAATTAAACGACAAGGATGAACAAGAAATAGGCAACAAGGGTGGACAAAGAAAAAACAACAAGGATGAACAAGGAACAAATAAAGAGGTTGGCCAGAAAAAAACTTAAAGTCAATCAAATAGTCAAGCCAACTACAAAAAGAAGCAAACCCGGTAAAGACTACATTTCGAAAAAGGCTAAGAAAAAATTTTTTGACATAAAAAAAGGAAAAACTATTGATTCTTTTTTTAGTACCGCAAAGAATCTGGATTCTAACTAAAGTTGCAAACACAGTCTGTCCACTCGATGTGTGTACACTGTACACTCAAGATAATGCTGAAATAATCATACGA
This sequence comes from Andricus quercusramuli, assembly GCA_932178445.1. Lineage (NCBI taxonomy): Eukaryota > Metazoa > Arthropoda > Insecta > Hymenoptera > Cynipidae > Andricus > Andricus quercusramuli. The sequence continues at coordinate 469,885 of CAKNXH010001190.1, forward strand.
AAAAAGATAATAATGGATGAACTCTTATAAATTATTGTATTAAGTTAATTTATGCTAATTATTTTCTGAATATGCTTCAAAAATTTTAATTTAATAAAAACATTGTTCATGATCACATCACACCTCCTTCTATTCACTGTTTCCATTAATATATAAGTTTAATACGTGAAAAATTATATTACACTATTTTTATACTATTTTGTCAAATTTGTGACATTATCTACATTATTTTGATCTCTGAAGTGAGTCCGAGGCCTGTATTTACCCAACGCCCCAGACAATTGAAGTTTCTCATAAGATTATCATGGGAGAGAATTTGGATGTTTTGTTAATTTTGAAAGTCTTTCTGCTGTGTTAGTTCGGGTTGGTAGAAAACAATAAACAATCTCCCTTTAGAATTGGCAATGGTTAAACTGCGTTACGCTATCTGGTGCCGAGCACCAGAACTAAAGAGAGTAGGTCGAATTTTAAAGGTGCATTTTAATTTGTGAAAAAAGTGTTTTTACGATTTTTTTTATGGAGTTTAAAGTATTTATTGCGCACTAAAAATAAGTTTATCGAATACAACGTGTTTCAGATGGATTACATCTTATACAGTGAAAAACGCATTCGTTTATGAAAATGTTTTTCTACAGTAAACAATTATTGTAGTATTGAGTGTAAACTGTAACCATTATAAGCTTAAATGAACTTATTTCGAAGCAAACATGAACACAAAGTAAATTTTTATTAATTTATACATAGGATTCGTATTTCAATTCCAATCGTCTATTAATCATATTCTTTGCATAATCTGAATTAAATTTTTCGCTACACATTTTAATTAAATTTCATTGAAGCTTATTATGTATTGAAGCATACATGACACAGTAAAATAATTGTTTTTTCGTTAGTAAAATTTTTTTAACAGAAATGTGTTGTTTCGCTGTATAAGAGAGAAATGCTGACTGAAACTTTTTTGTTTTGTATAAATACTTATTTTTACTATTAAATCATGGTTTTAAACTCTACAAAACAATCGTAAAAACACTTTTATGCAAACATTAAAATGAATCTTTAAAATTATACCAACTTCCCGATACCTTGAACATGTTGTCAGTTTTCACGTATCTTTCATCGCTTTCGAGATAAATCTACTGGAAAATTTTTTTATTTTGAAAATCTTCTTACTGAGTTAGTTTGGGGTGGTAAGAAAATTTCCCTAAAGAAAATCCTGCAAATTTGGTTAGTTTTTATTAAAAATTTGCTAGGCTTAACTTTAGACTGCTTAATTTCTAAGGTTTCTGAAACTCTGAAAGTTGGAAAGCTTGAATTTTAAAATTGAATGACCGTGTCGTCCCTCTGCACATAAATCCACATGCCTTTATTTTACCTCATAATTATGACTTTGATCAACATCTTGTAAAACAAACATTTAGAAAAAATCTTGTTTTTCTTGTTTAGGTGGACATTCAGCAGGTGCTTATCAGCGTCGCGGATACAATCCAAACGTTGACTACCATGACTCTGAGTACCATTATGGTTCCGACTTTGGAGACGAGTCAAGCGAAAAAAGCGAAATCGAGGAAGAACAGATTCAATCGGACGAAGATTCCTCCGAGAGTATCGAGGAACCCGATCCCTCCAGTGACAGTGACTTCTCGCTTTCAAGCTACAGCACCACGAGTGGAACACCTCGAAAATCCCTCCTTGGTCAACAAAGACCCCCAAGTCCTGAGCCACTTTGGCTTCAGAATCGCGAGCTCCCTCCGCTCAACCTTCCCAAAACGTCTGACGATCTTCTCGTTCCCAAGGAATTTGTCATGCCCTCCCTCTCAATTTATGAAGTCCTCAGGCACTTTCAAACCCTCGTGAGACTCACGCCCTTCAGGTTTGAAGACTTCTGCGCAGCGCTTGTCTGCGAAGACCAGACTAATCTACTCGCTGAGATTCACATCATGCTTATCAAGGCCCTACTCAGGGAAGAGGACTCCCAGCAAACACATTTTGGGCCTCTCGATCAAAAAGACTCGGTTAATGTCAGTCTTTACTTTGTCGACTCCATGACCTGGCCGGAAGTTCTGAGGTCTTATGTCGAGAGCGACAAGAGCTTCGATCAAAATATTCTTAATATTTTATCAACTTGTGAATATCCGTTTACTGCGATTGACGACAGGATCAAGGTTCTGCAGTTTTTAACTAATCAGTTTCTGATTACAAATCCTGTACGTGAGGATCTTCTACACGAAGGTATTTACTTCTTATATTTATAAACAAGATATTTAGGATTGAGGGCAGGTGTTTACAAAGAGTTTACAATGCTTTATTCTAAAACAAGGCCTTCACTTTTCAACTTTTTCATTTTCAAGTCTTAAGTTCCAATAGTTCGTTTTTAAATTAAAAACTTCGTGTATACAGTTTTGAAGGCTTAGACAATTAAACATTGAAATCGTTTGAAATTGGACAATTTTGAGGGAAAAACTTTTCAGATCGCTTATACATATAAACAATAATTTATTATGGAAGGTTTTAAGAATAAACAATTTTAAAAATATACAAAATGAAACGTATTCCAAATGCAAACGTTCAAAATTCCAATCGTTGACAATTTTACCGTTTCAAATTGAACCATACTTAAGGCTTCTGATTTGACAGTACAATATTCTAAAATCTGAGCTCTTCAAAGTAAAAAATATTGCATTTTTATCACTTCAAGTTTGTAAATGTTCAATTTGAAAGAATTTTTTTTCAATTACTCCTTTAATGCTTAGTTGGAAATAAAGAAAAGTTTATGTAACTCCCATTTGGAGATATTCTCGTTTTTGACGGTGCGAATTCTAATTTATTCAATTTTGAAGGCTATAGCTTGGAAATTGGTCATGATTGAATTTTCAAACTTCAAATTGCTGAATTTTAAATGAAATGCTTCAATTTGCAGTTGAGTTTTGAATACTTGAAATTTAAAAAAAATTAAGCTTGAAAACTTGCATTTTTTTAAGTTTCATTAACCCGAAAGTTTCAACTTAGATTTTAGTGGTCACCCTACAAAATATGTCGCAAACCATTCATTTTTCGATATTAATTTTGCGGAAAAATGTTTCGTTTCTTTCGTAAAAAGTACTTGAAACGTTTCTTATTCCCCGCTAGTCATGAAAGCCTTTTTTCAATGTTTAAATCGAGCGATGATCGGGAATTTTTTTTGAGATTTGAGAAGTCACCCTAATCTACAAATTTGGAAATTAAAGTTAAAAGTTACTTTAAAAAAACATTTCTAATTCTTCAGGAAATGTTCATTATGATGACCACTGTCGAGTTTGCCATCGTCTTGGAGATTTGCTGTGTTGTGAAACCTGCCCAGCAGTTTTTCACTTGGAATGTGTGGAGCCTCCGTTGGTTGATGTGCCAACCGAAGATTGGCAATGTGGTTTATGTAAAGCCCATAAAATATCAGGCGTCGTTGACTGTATTCCCGATGTAGAGAAAAAGGGAATTCTCTGCAGACAAGAGCATCTTGGATTCGACAGACATGGGCGAAAATACTGGTTCCTTACTAGAAGAGTTTTCATGTATGTTTTGCTTGAATAGACATACTTAACTTGAAAATAATTACTAAAATCTTCTAGTAATCAAGATTTAGTTCTCAACCTCTTTAATTTTATTTTAATTTAACTAATGTTATTTTATTAAATTTCAGTGAAAGCGAAGAAGGTGAAGTTTGGTACTACAGCACACCTTTGCAGTTGGAAGAATTGATTTTGTCTCTGGATAAAAACGAAATGGAGGTCGCGCTCTATCGCGAATTGTCGGATTATAAAGAAGAAATCGTCCGTCAGATGGAAATTACTGATACTCTTACGAATCAGATCAAGGGCAATAAGAAATCGTACCTCGAAGTCGAAAATGGTGAGTTAATGCCTTTAAAAAGCATTCCAGTATTCTTGTCGTTAATTAACATGTCAATCAATTGAAACGTTTAAATTTAAACAATTTCCAGTTAAAAGCGTACAAGACGGGCCATTTTTCTTTGCGACGCTGTTAATATTAAGCAATTTTAATTTATCGTCGGGATTGTGAGAACCTGGTAAATCTTCAAAAAATGGTTATTGAATTTTCTACTCTATTAATTAGAAATTGTTTAATTGTGCATTCTTCCAATTTTATATGATATAACTTTTAAATACCGTAGTTTTCAATCTTTTCAAAGGAACGCATACGATTACTGTCTGTCCAAAAAATGTAGATACCTCGATTTTCGTACAGATTATAGTGAAAATCTTAGCAGAAAAAAATTCTAAAAATATGTTACAGAGTTTTGAATTTTTCAGTCGATTAGCGATTATTTACTGGCGAGTGAAAGGTGACAAAGTCACTCGCCAGTAAATAATAATCGCTAATCGACTGAAATTTTCAAATCTCTGTACCTATATAGGAAAAAATTTAATCTGCAACATATACTTTGTCACATATTTTTATAATTTTTTTCTGCTGAGATATTCACCATAATCTGTACACAAACCGAGGTTTCTCAATTAAAAATGTACAGATTTTCAATTTAGAAGCTAGAATTTTATCAATTTGAAATGATTACATTTTTTTTATTCTGGATACTTTTTTAAATCTTAATTTATAAACATTATTTTTTAAGTCAAATGTGATCAAATTTTTTTGGGTATCAGCTTTCAATATTTAATTCATGTACACTTTCTTAAAATGGTCAATTGCAAAGGTTTTGAACTTAAAGTAGTTTACTTTTAAACGTTCTCAAATTAAAATTCTTTACATTAGAAAAAAAATACTTAGTGTTAGGTTGAAAAATTCAAACTCGTTTTATTTTAAGCTTAAATTTTACTTCAAAGGGCTTAATTTTTCGACGATTCTATATTGAAACTCTCAAGATTGGACACTTTTAAGTTAAAAGTGAAAACATTTTAGATTGTAACATTTAAAATTATTCACAATCAGTTTTCTATTTAGATCGTTTTTAATTGAGCGGTGTAAGATTGAAACATTCAAAATTGGTGAATTTGAAATTAAAGGGGTCTGAAACTAATAATGCTGTATTAATTAAATTAAAAATTCGGCGATTCTTTTTGAAATTTAATAATTTGAAATTAAAATTTTTTCAAGGTAAATCATTTTAGTTCGAAACATGTAAAATTCTTTGATTTCAAATTTGGGGTCCTCGCACTGCAATACGACAATATATGCTTTTAATGTGACCGAAATATGAACTCGCAAAACTATGTAGAATTTTTAAGAAACATTTTAATTTGTGCTTAAAAACAAATTTAGCATAATTTTCCATAGTAAAAAACAATTAGTGAATAACAAAAATAAAGATTTATCGGAAACTGTTACATATGGAGTTTTGATCGTATACAGTAATAAAAAAAACACGTTTGCTGTTAAAACTGTTTTTGTATTAAAAAAAAAAAAACAATGTTACCTTTTACTATGTCATGTAAGTTTCACTACATTATAAGCTTACATTTTTGACGCAACCATGGACTCGAAATAAATTTTTATTAATGTATACATGTTTTTATTCACTATCTAAAAAAGTATAGCATAAAAGTTGAGTTAGAGTTCGTGTTTCAATTGTGGTTGTCTATAATTCAAGTTCTTTGTATATTTTGAATCAAATTTTTTACTATATGCATCAATTAGTTCATTTAAGCTTATGCTATGTTCAAACTTACATGAGATAGTAAAATAATGTTTTCTTGATAAAAAGACCATATGCAAACACGTAATTTCCGATAAATCTTGTTTTTTAATTTTATTTACAAATTGTTCTAAACTATGAAAACAGCATTAAAATTTTTTTAAGCTCAAATTAAAGTGCTTCTTAAAAACTGCACCTGTTTTCGCGAGTTCGCGACACTGATGCACCCAAGATGTCGGTACCCAAGAGAAATATTTCAAATGCAAAATATTTGAAATTTAACAATTTTAAATTATTGTCTCAGTTGTAAATCACATAACTTAAAATATAATCGTTATAAATGCAAACAATTTTACTATTTAATTTTCCAGTTTAAATGTTTCAAGAATAGAGTTTATCAATTTTGAAAGGCTTGCGATTTTAAATTGTCCAAGGCTCTTAATTTAATCGTTTAATTGTGACCAAAAACATGTGTGTGTAACCATTGCAAATCCAATTTCAGCTCTGATTGTGAAGCAAAGAAAAGAGCGCGAAGAGCGCGAAGAGAAAGAAAAAGAAGAGAAACGCGAGAAAGAGCGCCAAGAAGCCGAAGAAATGGTTCGCAGAATCCACGAAGGCACGGACTCACTAGAAGAGCGTCTCGCCGTTGTTTCGGGCCAAAGCGAGGATAAAGAGAAGCAAAACACTCCTGTAGTTTCCGACCAGGTTCCGGAAGTCGTCGGAGAAACCGTCGAAGTCGAGGGGGAGTCTGAATCCACCACTGACCTCGCAAAACTAACGAAAACACCTTCCTCCTCTTCCGAGGATGTCGAAGAGGAAGCCATGGAAACCGAGGACGGCAGCAAGGTTAATAAAGACGGGAAGAAGCACTCGATCGTTACAAGATCTAAAACCGGATCTCTCACTCCTCGGACATTCAACATGGACGACCTCAAACGCCGATCCAAAGAGGAGCAGGAAAAACTCGACCGACTTAAAGATGAAGGTGACAGCACTCGACTTACGAGACAAAAGGCTCATCAAATCGCCACGGGAACTCATCTTTTCAAACTTGGTATGGACAACAATTTCAAATCGTACGTCAATCAGTACACCACCAACGTCATATCATTGAATAAACCGCAGAGAAATGAAGAAAGGGACAAAAAGCGACATCTTTCTCACAAATTTTCACTAACTCCTCTTTCCGAGTTCAAGTGGATCGGAAGTTTGACCGGTACTCGAGCGCTGCTTGTTTCCACTTTGAGACAGACGATTCTCCAATTGGAAAGCAGCATTCAAGCTCCTTTCATGCACACAAATTGGCCTCTCCTTCGAAAACCCTGGACGACTGCAGTTGGCACATGCGTCAATCCTAGAGATTTTGCAAGAGCCTTGATAGTTTTGCAGGCTTGCATCAAACCCGTCGTTTTCGCGAACGTTTGGAACGAACAACTTGGGCATGTGAAACTAAAGAGGGTAACGGCTTTGGAAAGAGAGGAGAAAAAGCGCCTGGATAAGAAGGAGAAAAAGGAAAAGGAGGATGAAGAAGAGAGGAATCGATTAACTTACAATTTTGTTAAGTACACGTTGGGCTTGAAGCATCAGATTTGGAAGCAGAAAGGAGAAGAATACCGAGTTCATGGCCAGTGGGGCTGGCTCTGGATTTCCGCGAGTCGAAGATACAAACCCGCTGTAAATAAGCCGGGATTAAAAGCTGGGTCTCAGAAAATCATGGTCCAGATTCGAGACCAGGACGGGATCAAAATTCTAGCGTTAGATCCTCCGACTTACGAGTTTTTGGTGAAGGAGTATTGCAAACCTAAGGAGGTAAAGGAAGTTACGGAGGTGAAAGAAGAGGTGAAGGAGGAGATTAAGGAAGAGGAGGTGAAGGAGGAATCGAAGGTGAAGAGAAGTTTAAGGAATAAAAAGGAACTGAAAGATCAGAAAAAGGATGTAATTGATGTAAAAGAAAAGGAAGAAGAGGATCAGAAAGAAAATGAAACAACGGATCAGAAAGATGTAAAGGAAGAAGAAGTGAAGGATGAGAAGGATGAGAAAATGGAAGTCGATCAGAAGCAAGAGTCGAAAATGAATCTCGCCTTCCTCGCCGGGATGAAAATCGAAAAGGTCTTTGAACCCATTGAAAGTTTCGAGGAGATTGATATCATGAAAGCTTTGACGACTCCAGGCCGTCTTCACTATCCGAAAATTGCCAAGAAATGCCGGATTGACGACTTTTTAGCCAGACGAACTCATCTGAAGTTACTCGAGGAACGGAGAGTGCTTCAGGCGGAAAAAACGAAGGAAATAAATCAGAAAAATACCCAAGAAGGGGAAGAGGCAGAGAATAATGAGGAGAGTGACACTGATGGGACTGAGATGTTCCAGAATATTTTGGCGGGTAAGCCAATGAATAAGACACTTTCGCCCTATGCGAGAGAAATGATGACGGTTGTGGGAAAAAGGATTCAGCAGGTGAGGGTGCAGTATGCGAATATTATGAGATTAGGGAAGAGTGGAAGGTGCTATTCGAAGTTTTGCAACATGATGACACAACCCGGGAAGACGGTGCCGGCTGCACAGCATTTGACGGCGAGTTGCTACTCGCCGATTTGTCTACAAAAGGCCAGATTGAAGAGGGAGTTGCTGATTTTGATGAGGAAGGCAAGCGCTTTGAATAATAACCAGCTTCCAACTATCACGAAAACTGGAGAACAAGGGGAGAAAGCTGCAGTTAAAGTGGAAGGTGAAGAGAGCAAGGATGCGATCAGGAAGGATTTGGAATCTGCGGTCGCTTTAGCGACTCATTGTTCGGAGGAAGTCAAGGCGGAGAATATGGAACAGAATGGAGGCAATGCGAAGAAGATCAAGTTGGAAGTGGTGAGTAGTCTAATTTTTTTGCGATTTTATTATGAAACCTCGAAATAGAAAGTTTGTTCAACGACCTAGAAATCGTGTAATGTTAGGTTCTTTTTATGTAAAAGCAACATCGTCAAATCATTTAAAGATCTACAAAAATGATTTTTTTAATAATACAATCTGTAAAATGAAAAATTTATGTTAAAAGCTTGAATTAGTTTAAAAAACAACTGACACTTCAATTACTAAAATGGAATCCTTTTTATTGTTATTTTTAGAAAGATGAAGTGAAAGCAGAGAACTCGGAAACGACTGTTACTACCACAAGCAGCGTTGTGACAACAACCGTAACTACAACAACTAGTCAGACTGTAAAATCAGTTGATGGCGTTGTTAAAAAAGTGGAGGAGAGTTCGGAAAATGCGATAGACGTAACTTCAGTTACTGCCGAAACAAAAACTAGGTAAGAAAGAGATCATTTGTATAATGTTAGTTATAGACTTAAATAGAAAATATTTTTACGACAAGGTCAAGTGTAATTTATAAAAAGTATTTTCTGCACTGTTAAAAAAATTGATCTGTATAACAAATTATAGTGAATTTATTTTATAACTGACTGGGATTTAAAAGAAAAAATTAGTAGGAAAACCTATCCAATGCTTTGAGTTTGAAATGTTAAATTTGTAAAGTTTTCGTATTTAAAAATTGTTTAATGTTGTAGGCTTCACTTTGAACATTTTTATTTTTCAGGCTCTTATTTTCAATAGTTTGTTTCAATTTCAGAAGTTTAAAAATAAAATAGTAACATTTGTAATGCATGGAGAAATTCAAATGAAAAGCTTTTAAAATTAAACAAGTTTAACTTCAAAACGCGGTATCAAAAGTTCCAATTGATGATGTTTAAACCATTTAAAATGTTACAATAAAGTTTAACAATGTTTCACTATGGAAAACTTCAAGAATAAACAATTCTAAATCTGTTCAGAAATAAACGATTTAAGAAAATAAAACGATATAAATTGTATATGTTGTTTGAAATGTCAGTCGTTCAAAATTGTACTGTTTAAAGTCGAACGTCTTATTAGTTAAATAATGAAACAGTGTCAAATTTAATCGTTTAAAATTTACCAGTTTCTAACTTATGACTTCTTAATATACATTCTTCAAAATTCGACAATTTTAAATTTTAACTTTACAATTAAACAATTCGACATTTTATTAATATTTGAAACGATTTCATTCCACTTTTCTAATTCGAAATTATTTCATTTTAAACGTTCTAAGAAGAATTCAGTTGTTTGAACGCTTACATATAATAATTCTTTAACTTTGCACAGTGAAAATAACATTGAATTTAAAATGTATGAATTTTGGAAGCTTCGAGCTTGTCAATATTCATTTTTTAAATGAACATTTTTCAATTTCAATGGCTTTCAGTTTGAAAGAAAATTGAGATTGTCTGTGTTTGAGGATTCGAATTCTCATTTTTATTTAATTTTGAAGGCAGTAGCCTTATAAAAAGTGTCTAGTTTTCAAGTGTTTAGAATGATGAAATTTGAACAAATTAGAAGGCTTCTAATTTGTAACTGTACATTATTGAACGCTTGAATTTACAGTAGCTGATTTTAAAATTTAACTCTAAATTTAAAATTCAAAATGTTTCTCGTTTAGAAAAGTTCTGATACGAATGCTTTAATTTGCACTTTAGTTTTGAATACTTCAAATAAATAGTTTTCAAGCTTTGAAAGTTTGTATTTGTAAACCTTTATAAACGTAAAACATCGCTGAAAACCTAGAAATGACCAGAAATTATTTTCTTAGATTTTAGTGCCAACCTGAAACATGTTCCTTCAATATTACTTTACTTTGAACTTTGAAATCGAAAAAAAAAAATGAATTTCGGTCAATCAAATATCGAAATTGAATTTTTTGTAATATAGGAACCTTAATACGAATTAAAAAATGTCTTTTTCGCAGTAATAAGACGGGAACTGTGACGGTGGTAGTAAATCGTAGAGGAAGAAGGCTACAGCGAACTGTAGTTGAAAAGGAACGAAACCCAGATGGGACAGAAAAAGTTTATGCAACAAAATCATCTCAGGGTAAAGTTTACTTGAAGAAAATCTCGATTTCCATCGCAGACAGAAGGAAAAAGAGAACTCCAGTGAAATATCCGCTGTGTTCAACTTTCTCCACGAAGACTAAACACCGCAGTATTCTTCTGCTTCCACAGCACGAGTTGAGAAAACTGTCGAGACTTGGAGGACGAACTCCCGTCTTGGGATTCAATCACTCTGCAAAGGTTTGTTTGTTTGTCTTTTTTAATCTAAAATGATAAATAAGAAAGGCAATTGTATTTCTGAGCCGTTTTTAAAATGTCTTGATTCATTTAATTTAATTTTTATTTGTCCTTTCAGGCAAACATGTCGGTGTGGCCTTATCCATGTCCCAGGCCCCTGTTCAAAACCTGCTGGCTTTATCGAACCGTGGGATTAAAATCTTTGGCCTCAGCGGCTCTTCAGTTGCGAATTTTATGGGCGTGTCTTCGATGGGACGACATGGCTGCGAAGCCTCTTTCCACCGACGGGAAACATCAGATTACAACTGATACGGAAATCATGTCGCTCGAAATTTTAAAACATCGACAAGTTGGACAATTTATGGACAAGACTCAATATCTACGAAGGAAAGTTGTTATTCCGCTTGAACTTCCGAAACAAGTCCGAGGTAAGATTCAATCTAATCACGAATATTCATTTTCATACACAATTTGAAAAATAGTTTTGGTGACTAATTAATTTTGTAAGAATTTTAATATTCATTTCATGCATGTTTGCATATTGATTCAAATTTTCAGTTGGTTAATTTTTAATGCTTCGAATTTAAATATTTTTAGACTTTAAGCCCTTTAATTTAAATAGTTTGCAATATTAAAGGCTTTCGAATTGAAAAGTTGCTTAACTTTTAACACTTTAGTTTCAAATTTCTCATTTTATACTTTAAGTTTTTAAAACTTGTTTTTAATACAAACTTCGCTTTTTTTCTTGAGTTTTCAACAGTTGAAAATGCAATTTTAATTTTTATCATTTTTCAATAGTTTAATTGTCAAAGTTTTACTTATTTACAATTGAAGAAAATTGAAAGTTGAATTTAGAACAGTTGAAAATTAAATTTACAATTTTCTTCTATTTTTAATACACTTCACATAATCCAAAATTGTTTAAAGGTTCTAAATCTTGTTCAAATCATAATGATTTTTGTTTAAAAATACAAAATTTCGATTTAAAACGCCAATGCAATTTTAAATTGTTAATGAATTGTAACTATTCTTTGAAATATAATTTTGTTGATGACCAATAATTACCGACTAAAAACACTAACACAATGTAAAAATCACTTGTTCCAAATTGTAAATCTTTGAAATTTAATGATTTTTTTTTTAAGTAACCGCTTTCATGTGAAAAACTTTAACATAACCTTAAATTGTTCCAAAGTTGTAAATGTTATTTGAAATCTATATAACCCAAAATTGTAAAAAAAAATTGAATCTTCTTTGAAATTTAATTAAACAAAAATGTACGAATTTCCGGCGAAAAACACTAACATAATGCAAAATTTTAAAAATATTCTAAATCTTCTTCATGTTATAATGATTTTTGTTTGAAAATGTCAATTTTCGATGTAAAACGCCAATGTAACCTAAAATTGTTAAAAAATTATGAACCTTCAAAATCTAGTGATTTTTGTTTGAAAATACCAATTTCCTGTAAAAAACGCTACGTAAGTAGTTGAAATTTCATCTTTGAGATCTAATGATGTATGTTTAAAAATACACAGTTCCGATGTCAAGCGCTAAGATAACCTAAAATTGTTCAAAATTGGGAATCTTAATGATTTTTGTTAATTTTCGATGAAAACCCCTATACAACCTAAAATTTTTAGACATTTCAAGTCCTCGAAACTTTATTATTTTAGATTTAAAATTGTTTTTCGAAAATACTAATTTACAGCGAAAAGTACTAACAAACATGTACAATGTTTGCAATAATTTGTTACATAAATTGACAGTTTTAATTTAACTGTGCAAGGGTATTAAAAGCCACAAATGTTTCTCAATTTCGCATAAGGTTTCCTATGATTTTCCTTATTATTAAGGATTATTTGTCGATTTAATTTTCAAAAGTTCAAATTTAAGATATAAAACGACTTCAAGTAATAAAAAGTCAATGAGGTCTTCAACATCAATGATTGCGAGATTTTCGAGATATATCGTTACGCCACTTTTTTTAGATAGAAAACGCATCAATTTTAATTGGTAAATTTTTTAACCTTTTCTAGTATGAAATTCTCACATTTTTGTCTTTTACCATTTTTAAATTTCTGTATTTTGATCACTTGCAATTTTAAATTGTATAGTTTTGAATGTTTCTATTTGAAATGTCGATTTTGAACATACGCGACAAAAATTAAAACTTGCACGTTTTATATTTTCTTGATTTCGCTTTATCAAACAAACGTGTATCACATGGCCTTTCAATCCGGAGCTTAGAATTAAAAATTATGCCATTTTAAACGCGAAAGTCAAACGCAAGATTTCCTGCCTTCATTTCAAAAGTTACAAACAGTTAATTCATAATAAATTACAATATTTTACAGTAACAGTTTTGAAACGAATTACTTTTTGATACATAATTTTTTTAAATCTTCTATTTATATACATCTGAAGGTTTCAATTGGATTACATTATCTTTTTTCTGCAGAGGTGACTTCTATACGAAGCGGATTAAGGAAACGAAAACGACCTGAATCTCCACACAGCACAGAACCTCAAGTTTCCGAGGAATGGGTCGATGAAGACAAATTAGAACTCTGGGAAATTAAACAATACGGTGACAGGTATGTTGATTTAAGTTTTGTGCATTTACACTTTTCTATTTTTAATTTGTATACCTGTAATTCGAGTACGAAATTCTTTTTCGTGCTCGACATCACCGACCTGGGTGATGCTTTTTTTTTGCTTTTAAAATACATGTTTCGCATAACTTTCCTTGTTTATTTATATTTCTTCTGGGCATGATTCGAATTTGGAAGCTTGAAAATTCGGGAGCTAATAAGACTCTTAAATTTGGAAATGTTGAAATTTGAATGCAATTGAATTGTGAAGAGCCCGGATTTTATAACTTTCAAACTAATCCGCTTTTAAATATTATTTTTAAACAATAAGAAGGCTTTCAACATCTGGAACTGGAAGACTTGAAAGCTTGTCAATATCTATAATTTTGCACTGTTATTCTTCACTCTTGTCCTTCATTAATTCATGTTTACACTTGCTTTTATTTCACCAATTCCTCTATTGTCTCTCTTTTTTATCGTTGGAATTGAATTTTATTCAATTTCATTCGATTTTTTTTATGTCGTTTTCAATGTAGTTCGATTTAATTGGAATGAGAAGAGCGAGCACTTTGGTGTGTACAGAATCCTCTCCTCGCATAACATAACAATCACTCGATACTAACCCTCCGCTTGGCGTGTGTGTGTCCATTCTAGGTTAGAGAAGGCTAATGCCCAGATTATTACTAGGAGCCGATCCGGTGTGCCACAATCGGTGGTGGTTGGTAACAGAGGAATCGCTTCCGCCAGCGCTGGTTCGGATCAGCTCGTTAGTGGAAAACAAACTCCAGAGGAGATCAAAGAGAAAATGGAGCAACAACTTAGAATGCAGAGAGCTGCTCATCAACAGAAAAGGGCTCTTGAGACTCTTAAGAGTCCTGCAACCTCTGCTAATCAACTTGTCAAGGTCACGTCTAGTTCGAATCAAGGTGGGAGATCAAAATCATTATTTTCTTCTAAAGGCCTCGGGTCGTACAACTTTTCGATATTTTGTGAATATTTAAAGGAAAATACGACTAATTGACTTTCTTCATTGTTCTCATTAATCGATACTAAGTTTCAGTTAATAACGTTTGAAATAGAGTAATTTCAGAGTGACCATTTGGCTGGGAAATGACAGTGATTCAAACTTCTTACTTAATAACACATGAAGTTATGTAATTTTCAACGCGTTGAATTTTAAAATTATTTTGATTTTGAAAAGTTCAGTTGCTAACATTTTCAAGTATCTTATGAAATAATTCAGGTCACAATGCGCCATTCTAAAGTCCTTTATTTGTAACAGTTTTTATTTGTAAGCCCTTATTTCTAAGTTTTTCATTTTCAAATTGAAAAATATTCAGGTTGAATGATTTTCTAACTACAATTTTGTAGGTTTGAACAATTAAAAATCAACATTCTTTAAAAGTCAATAAATTTTATAGTAAAACATTGCAAGTCGATTAACTGTAAATGTAAATTAATTAAAGGTTTTATAACTTGAACTGCAATATTTAAAATTCATTAATAATTGACTGGAAAAGTTAGAAAAATGTGTTATTCTAAATTTGTTGAACATTAAATGATTTTGAATTTGATCAAACGTAAAAAATTTGAACCTTTCAAATTTCTTAAAATTCTTTTTAACAAATTTTTATACAAATTTGGCTGAAAGCCACCATACGGTATCGGAAATTTGATGAAGTATAAAAAATTGCTAAATAATTTTCTCTGATGGTTGTTGCAGGAAATAACGTGTAGACTAGGGTATTTCTTATTTCGACGTTTCCACTGCAGATAGCTCCAATGTCTTTTTGCTCCGTATACAGCTCAAAAGGATAGGGAATCAATGTATTTGAGAGCTGTATACGGAGCGAAAACAACTTGGAGCTTTCTGCAGCGGATCCGTCGATTTATACTTGGTGTTTTTTTTAGAATTTGTCTGCTCTCAGCCCCCAAGTTTTGTTTGAATTTTCAAATAGAAATGTCCTCCAAATTTGAACGAAAGCGGTTAATATTTAGGGGTCGCGCAAAAACCATGAAATTTCTCATTGATTTAACATGGGGAAAAAGTCAATTTTTGTATAAATCTAATTTTTAAACCCGATGATATATTACAAATAATTCCGTATTATAGTATATTGTTCAGAATAATTCTTTACAGAATAAGAATCAATCATAAATTTTCAGGGTAAATGACATAATTAATCGTTAATCGGTTACGTAAGATTACCCTGTCATTTTTTGACTACATTTCACATGATTAAACAATTTTAATTTCTTTAAAACTTTGTTTTTCCAGGTAAGTCGCAAAATGAACGTATTTTCTAGACGTTATAAGTACTTTAATCAATGATAATAACATAATTTGTTTAAATAATTTTACAAATTGTATATAGTTTACCTAAAAAAAAAGCAGGAGAAACATTTTAGCTCACCAAATTCTCGACATATTTTAATATTCTTAAGTACTACTTTGTTTTCTAAGAATACTTGTATGTGTTCAGACAAATTTTAATTAATTTTATTATTAAAATATAATATAAATATAATTTAAAAATTATATAAACAAATTATGTCATTGATATAATTGAATAAAGAGCTCATAATGTCTAGAAAAACGTACATT
Organism: Andricus quercusramuli; assembly: GCA_932178445.1. Lineage (NCBI taxonomy): Eukaryota > Metazoa > Arthropoda > Insecta > Hymenoptera > Cynipidae > Andricus > Andricus quercusramuli. Next base: position 485,868 of record CAKNXH010001190.1, read on the forward strand.
TCGCGACTTGCCTGAGAAAACAAATGTTTAAACAAATTAAAATTGTTTAAACAATTGAAAATGAGTTATCAGATGACTGGATATTCTTAAAGGACCGATTAATGATTATTTATGAAAAAACTTCTTAAAAAGCGTTAATAAACCGCAGTATTAAGTAAAATTCAATTTCGTCTTTTATGACGTTTGCTTTGGGGACCCACAACAGTGACTTAAAGTCATTCACCCTAAAAATTCATGAATAATTCTTATTCTCTGACGAATTCTGAACATTATACTGAAATGCGCTATTATTTATAACATATCATCGGGTTTAAAAATTAGATTTACAAAAAGCTGACTTTTTCTCATGTTAAATTATTGCGAAACCTCATGGTCATTGCGCGACCAGTAAATATTAACCAATTTCGCTTAAATTTTGAGGATTTTTTTTTTAATTCGGACAAAACTGGGGGTTGAGCGCAAATAATTTCTGAAAGTGAAAAATAAGGGCCACCCTAGACTGGACAGGCCCGTGTGTTTGCAGCATTTGCCTTCAGCTCATGCTGCAAGTTTCACACTTGTCGGCAATCGCCTATTTTGCGCACTTGTACCCCAAATAAAAGTTCAATTTTCACTTTATATGTCACTTGATATTAGGAACGTATGTGACATATTTGAAGTTTTGAGTTTGAAATGTTAAATTTATCAATTTTTTTAGTTTAAAATTGTGCAGTTTTACACACATTCGGTTTATGTCGGGGAGAACTCTTGATCAGTCTGTATCCAGAACAGCATGCTGGAGTTTCAACATTTTCTGTATTTTATTGAAAATAGTTCAAATTATAAATACTTCCCAATTAATAAGAATTCGAATGGAAAAAATTTGGGCTGGGACGGAGATGAAGTTGAAATTAAGAAACTGAACCAAAAAATTACGAATTTGCAAGCATTCCAATTCACAAAAAGTATTCTAATTTGATTAAATTAACTAAATTTAAAAATTATAACAACGCAAGCTGAAAATGAATGTAACTATAAACTTGTCTCATTTTAAAAAAATTCCAAGTTGATCAGTTTATAATTTCTATATGAAATTTCTATACGAAATACGGAAAAAATGTTAAGACGCAAAATTGTTCAACTCGAAAAGATCTGCAAATTTGCTTGAGACTATTTTTTCAATAAGACTCATGGTTTTTGTTTTAATTGTGAAAATAACATTAAAAACAAAAAATTTAATTTTTGGAAAAATGACACAAGGTATAATAAAATGTTTAACGGCAAAATTTGTCACCTAAAACAGAAGTCCGGGACCGAGGTACAGAAATTAATAAAATATACGTTTAATATAATAGAGCCGAAAGAGCGTTAACAAAAGAGAATTCACAGTCACCAAATTACAGTTGTCAATAGTACCCCAATGGCCAAAATGATCAAACTTTTTTAGATGAAAATAAATATTCAAAATGGGAGTTCTTTATCTGAAACTTGTACTCGTGTTTTCTAAAAAAAAAAATAATAAATGAATATTTATGTGTCTGTTGATGCTTTTTTTTGCATCATCTTCAACAATTGTATGCGGCTTTTTTTAAATTTCATATGGCTTTTTTGAAATTTCATGCGACTAATGCGACTTTTTTAAAGCTTCTTAGTCGATTCGAGGCCTGAATTACTACAGTTCCAAGTTTTTTAAAATTCTCTTAGAAGAGTTTACTGCTACATAATAATTATTAATTTGTTTCCTTGTCATTCTTATATTCTTCAGACGGAGCGATGAAGGTTGTTACCAAAGTTGCTATACCCGCGACTCCGAATACAAGCCAAGGAAAATCGCAACTTACTTCCTTGTTGACGACGCCGTCGCAGAATAAAACTTTCATCGGCACGAGGCGAATTTACATGACCAAGAGTAAGTTTAAAATGATGATTAAAAAATTATGATACCATAGAACTGTGTTCATACTGATATTAATTAATCTTTTCGTACTTTAGCACCGGACGGTAATACGCGTGTCATTTCTGGCCCGACGAGCATTTTACCAAAGAGCCAACAGCCACAGACGCCGAATCAACAACAGTCTTTAATCAAAGTCGCAAGTCAACCTGGAACTCCAAACGCTTCGCAAAACCAGCAACGAGTGCAAATTTTGCGAGGACCCGATGGCAAATTGCAAGTTCGAGGTCTGATGCCCGGTCAACAATTGGTGCAAATGCCAGATGGAAAATTGCATGTTCTTAATACAAATCAGTCGCCTCAAATTTCGACTCAAAGTCAACAAATTTCGGGAACAAACACACCGACAGCTTCTACAGTTCAGGTAATTTGTTTGCATTTTTTAAAATTTTATATTGTGTGATTCAAGGATTACATAATCGGGAGATGACAATAAACTTCTACGTTGGTCGGGAATTTTTCTAAAAACTTATGCTAGTTTGAAAGAGTTCTTTGTAAAATTCCTGAAAATTTGTACAATTTCAAACTGCGTAGTTGCATAAATTTTAGATATTATATATTTTAAATACTGCATACAATTCTCAACATTGTAGGAGGTACATGTAGAACATTTTTGGAAACAATACAAATTAGAAAAAAAATATCTCCAAAGCCTCAGTGATAATTTAACTATTCAAAAAAAATACTATTAAAAAAACTCTATGACCTTGACACCTCACGTCCGCTTTTAGAAAGCCGGAACATAAACGGGAGATTTTTTCTTTGATTTTAGTGTTACAGGGCTCAGACTCATGCCACTATTTCTTCAATTTCCCTTTATTTTCGAACTTCTTCGGTAATTAGTTAAAATATATGTCTACCATCTCGACTACAGAAATACATACCGGAAAATAGTCGCAAAGGCTAATATATATATAGAAAAATTAATTCAAAATCTTGTAAATTCATCTATTCTTCATTTCTTAAGTTTCAGATTGTACATTTTCTATTTTTTTTCAACTTTTTAAAGCAAAACCTTTCAAAATGGTACCATTTAAATTTGTAACACTTATTGGTCAAACATTTTAAATTCAAAAAAGTCCGAAATTGAAAATTTTCAAATTCGATTATGAAAAAGTCAACAAAATCATATTTTAGTCGTGCTCAACAATTTGATTTAATCAAATTTAAGAGTGTAAAATATGAAACTGGAAGCGCCACAAATTTAAAAATCTTAGAATTTAACAATTTAAAAAAAAAATGTTCCAAATTGAAAAATATTTGAATGTGAATGGCTTCAAGAATAAACAGTGCTAAATACAAACATTAATTTTTCATTATTATTAAAAATTTCCCATTTATCTATTTTGAAAGTAGTTCAAATTAAAAATCCTTCCCAATTAATAAGAATTCAAATAGAAATATTCGAGTTTGAAAAAGAATGAAGAAATTAAATTTTAAACTAAAACTAGATCAAATTCAAAATGCTTTACACTAGCCTCATTTGAAAATAATGAATGTTGGTAAGTTTCAAAATGTTAGAAAGAAATATGTTTGTCTATATGGGCGCCCGTAAAATTGAAAATTAATTAATTTATAAATAATTTCAAGTACGTAGAAGTTCCTGGGATTTAAAAACACGTCAAAATTAAATTTATCATGTTTGGAGAAAATGTATCGATTTTACTGAAATTAGTAAATTAAGATTTAATTTTCTAAGATTATCTTTGCATACATTTTAAATCATAATTTAATTTGTTTCATTTTATGCGATTATTCTTCTGTAATGATATTTTTATCTTCCTCTAAAAGACTTTAATTTTTTGGAATAGAACTGTCATCGATTTAGGTTCAGCCTTTTTTTAAATTACTTTTGAAAACCCCTGAAAAATACCTGAGATTTGGAAACTAAAATTCGATAGCAATCCTAGTATAAGAAATGTGTTCAAAAAATTTCATCAAATTATTACAAAATATCAAAATAACAGTTATATAATGGTAATTTTCACCGTAAAATCTTTTAAAAATTCAAAATACCTGCATATAATTCAAAATTATCAATATCATTTTATGGAATTTCTTTATAATGCGATTTTGTTCCATTGTGTATACCTTATACTTATAATTGAAAAAAAAAGATTGGCTTTAACAATTCATTTCATTTGTGCAAATATAATTTGTAAATCCGTAGGATTTGATGATAGAAAGAAGAAAGTTCAAGTTACTACATATTGTTTATTATTTTATGTATTTGTCCGTACGTATGGCTTGTTTGATATAATTTTTATGCGATTTTTTAAAAAAGCATTTTAATCAATCCGATGCCACCGTAATTTATGTAGTTCATTTAAGTTTATTATTAAAAAAATGTATGCCTCTATTTTGCTACTATTTTTCAATAATTATACCACCATTTACATTATTTTTTATCTCTGAAGTGAGTCCGAGCTCTGTGATTACGTTAATAGCGTTTAATTAATTTTCCATGTAAAACTACAAATTTTCAGCGTTGGATAACACATCCTGAAAAAGTTCATAGCCTAATACTTAAGGGCATGCTCTCCGGTGATCACGTGACCAAAACAGTCCTTGGTTATGAAACTTTTTTTGGTGTTCACCATGTCCAAACGCAATGATGTATTGCTCTCAAAATTTGGAATATAGAAAATGAGACAATAAATTGCGTTTGTATATTTAGTTTCAGTAATAATTTTGAAAAAAACTTTCCATGTAAAAAATAAATGTGGAAAATTTCATAACCGAGTTTGGTTATGTGATCTCTACTTTACCGACGTTGAAATGCTCCAACAATAATGACAGGTTAGGTGTGTGCAGATACATATTTTTTGATTTGCAACGGATGTGCACGATAACGTTGTAACGAATGTGAAACGAATGTGAAACGAATGTGAATGGTAATAATTTTGAAAAAAAATTCCATGTAAAAAATAAATGTGTAAAAATATTTTCATTTTTTTTTGGTGCTCACTACGTCCACACGGATTGAGATATCGTGTTTAGAATTTGAAAGATTGAATAAAAAGCACTAGAGAACGTTTGTACACATCAATATGTTTATAATTTCAAGGAAATTTCATTTATAAATTGATAGAATACCATTCGAGTTGCAGCACGTGCAGGTAATTTTTGGTTTGATGCATTTCAGATTTTCTGATTCACGTATGTTGATAACTGACACAAATTTTGGATTAAGTCGTCGAACATTCAAAAAAATAATATAAACAATAACACTTGCACATTCATTGCAAATAAAAAAATAAGTATCTGCACACACGTAACCTGTCATTATTTTTGGAACATTTCAACGTCGGTAAAGTAGAGATCACATAACCAAGCTCGGTTATGAAATTTTCCACATTTATTTTTTACATGGAAAATTTTTTTCAAAATTATTACTGAAACTAAATATACAAACGCAATTTATTGACTCATTATCTTTATTCCAAATTTTGAGAGCAATACATCATTGCGTTTGGACATGGTGAATACCAAAAAAAGTTTCATAACCAAAAGGACTGTTTTGGTCACGTGATCACCGGAGAGCATGCCCTTAAGTCGTCCCATTTTTCAATCGCTTTATTTTGGAATGCAGCTAGAATTGAATTGTTGTATGTTTTCAGATTGCGCCCAAGACTCCAAATACGTCGAAAATCGCCTCCACGGTTTCAGGAACACCGGTGAAAATAGCACCATCAAAAACGGTCGTTATTCAGCACACGCAGCAAGGAGAAGTGATAGAACAGAGCCAAACATCTCAAAAATTGGTTCCGACTACTGTTCAAAGAAAATCTATTGCTGCTAGTGGCACGGCGACGCCTCAGAAAAATACGATTTTGGTTACTAGTAGTGGACAAATAGTTCAGGGATCTCAGGTATTAAATTGTATTTTTATTTAGCAGCTTATTATGAAACTTAATGGATTATTACCAATATTAATAAATATGTTATAAACTGAGTTAAATTTACTTAAAGATTTTCATCTATAATAGGTTATGCAAACTGGCAGTCAAGTCATCAACACAGGTCAAATTGTTGTTAACAATCCGGCTCTGGCGCAACAACTGGCTTCAGGAAAAGCGCAACTTGCAACGATAGGAGGCCATCAAGTTATTATCCGCAGCACTCCAACTGGAAATCAAATCTTGCATTTGAACTCTCCAAATAGCGGAATTATTGTTAAGAATGCTGTGACGCCAGCTAAAACACAAAAAGGTCAGTCTTTTTGATAATATAAAATGATTAATGGACGTTTCGTTACAAATTTGACAATTATTATGGCTGTCGAAGTATCTCTTTAAAATACATATATTTTTCTAATTTAGTTGCAGCAACTGCGGTGCAAAAAACTCCAGTGTCGACCCCTGCCGAACAAGTCGGAACTCCAACGAACAACATCGTACCAAGTACACCAACAGCAACTACAACTCCAACAACGCCAACAGCAACTCCAACTGCAACGCCAGTGACAACTCCGGTTGTAACACCGGCCGCGACAACACCGGGAACTCCAACTCCGGGAAGTATAGAGGCTTCGTTGCTAGCTGATCAACCGCCAGGAACTATAATTAAGTGTGTGACTGCACAAGTGATCCAAACAACCCAAGGACCTAGAATTGTTCTTACTGGACTTCAAGGAGCCGATTTCACGCCCCAGCAACTCTCAATGGTTCAGCAACAAGTAAAGCAACAACTTTTGAAAGGTTAGTTGCTTCTTTTTTTTTAATGCTAAAGTTTAAAGATTTAATTGAAAGAAGACCTTAGCTTTAAACTGTTGACAGAAGACAGTTATAAACGAGTTAAAAATTATATAATGCAAATAGTCGAGGACATTAACAAGCAGGAGATTCTTAATATCTATTTTAGATCTTCTTATTTTAACGTTCAAAACTAAAGAATTTTTAATTTTAAGTATTCAAAACTACACTTTAAAGAAAAGCATTTGAATTATATGCCTTAACCTCCACACCCTTTACGCTTATTTTCCTTAAATGTGGACTGAATTAAAAAAACCCAAGAAGTTTCTGTTCTCCCAGTTTTTATGTCTTAACATTTTTCTGTTCCGTATGTTAAACTCGAAATATAACAAATTAAAGCATTCAAAATAAAACAATTCAAATGTTAAAATATGCAATAACATCGAATGAAAAATACTCATAAGTGAAATATTTTACTATGCAGACTTCAGAAACGAACAATTTTGAATCTCGAGTATTTTAAGAGTAGATAATTTTAATTTGCAATAATGATAATTCGAAGTAGCAGCCTTCAAAATTAAATAAAATATAAATTTCCCATTATAAAATAAGTGTTTTATATTTTCTATAATTTAAATATTCAGGCTTTCAAAATATTTTCATGTACATGCCTTCAAACTCGTAAAGTTCAGAGACTTTACAAGTCAATTTGGAACGCTTTTAATTAAACTAATAATATCTAATATATTTCAGTATACGTCTGTAAAAATTTGAACGTTTTAAATTTGAATTTGTCGTATTTTTATACTTTTAATACGAGTACCACTTATGAAATTTAATTCTGAATGTTTGTAATACTTAAAATTGTAGAAAACTTTTGGGCCAAAAGCGCTTTTAATTCCAAATTATTACATTTTTCAATTTTAAACCGAACCTTTTTACCGGTTTAATTGATTTTATCTTCATCATTTCTCTTTTTGAAATTGTACAATTATGAACAATACAATTATGAACATATTCAAGCTAAAGAAATTTCAGGTTCGACATATTCAACTTTTTCAAAAATGTGTGCATAGGACTTTTTGGCCATTTTCAAAACATTCTAAATTGAGAAAAAAAAAATTTTTTTTATTTATAATGTTTTATTATGATTCACTAGCAAAAACGGTACATAGAAAAAATTCGCAATAATTTTCGAAGCAATAGGGCAATTTTTTTGAATTTAAAAAAAAAGAGAACATAACCGATTAAAAAAATTTTTTTTTTAGTTTTTTCAGGTGTCAACCGACACATTTTTTTCGCTCAACTCAAACGATTCAACTAATTTGATCATTTTCACTCCACCCTAGCCTACATTCTTAAAATACTTAATTCAGCTAGTAAATGATACTAAATTTTCAATTATATTTGATTTCAGCGCAAGCAAAAACCGGAAAACAAGGAGTTCTCGGTCCCACGAAGATTTATTTGGCAGTTCATCCTGCGCCAGGAAGTCAAACTGAAACTCCCCAGACTCAAACTCAAGCTGAAGTTTCCAAGGTTCAAAGCCCAACAACTGTTGTTACGAGTGTAAAACAAGAAGCTGTGACTGATGACAATTCTCCAACTACAACACCTGGTATGTCCACCATATATTTGAAAATTTAACCCTTTTCGAATTTTAGAAAAGATTACAGACTTTTTTTTGCTGATTTAAACAATGATTGCTTATTCATTTTTTATTTAATGTTACTTAAATCCTAAGTTTAATCAGTTTTAAGTTTCTAATCGAAATGAGGGTCAAAATACAGAAAAAAGATTTTTTTAATTTAGTCTTGCGCATTTTTTTCAGTTTATTTTCCTTTTTTTTTTTTTTTTTTTTTTTGCTTTTTTCAGTTGATTTCGTTTTCACAGACTTAATTCTTATGCTGAATCTCAACTCCACGCGTTTAAAACATGTTATTTAAATTTTAAACTTGCAAGTTCTGTTACGTAAAATCTTATTTTATAATCATGTTTTCTTGTGGGATTTTTATCATTTTTAATTCATTTTATAATCGTTAGGTCTTAAATGTTTGGAATTTGATTAATTTCAATCGTAAAATTATGTTTTTAAATGTTTTCTTTTCAGTCGTGAAAAAAGAGCCGGATCTCGTATCAGAGCCCAAATCTGCTCCCGTTTCGCCCGAAAAACCTAAAGTTGTTGTTCAGCAAGTAGGAAGAAGTGCAGAAACGGAAGAGGAACCCCAGAGAGCAAATATGGCAAATGGTCAACAACCTCAACAGCCTCCAAGAGATCAAAATCAATCCGCGTCTAATAAATTTATTATCACTCCGGATTATATTCAGCAAAGTAAGATTTTTCAATTTTTAAAGAAATGTCTTCTTTACTTCGATTAATTTTAACCTCCGGGGCATTAATACATAATTCATATTTCGAAACATTGAGGCTTTAACTTATATATACATTTTGTTTACGCTTGGGAGTTATGAATTATTTAAACCTAATTGGACTTTTATCCTTTTTTGTAGCCATCAAGAGTGCGTTGAAGCAAGAGAATTTGAATCCAGAAATCGAGGAGAAGTTGTTGCAACTTCAAAGGTACCAGGAAAAGCAAATGAAAGGCTCGGACAATTCCGTTTCGAGTCACCAGACACATAATGTGCCGATTGCGACGACGCCGAGAGCCCCCGCGAGAAAAAGACCTGCACCTTCTTCTAACATTCCTTCCACAACTATTAGTAATTTACCAAATATTTCGAATAATAAGGAGGCGGAAATCGGCGAGCCTCCGAAGAAGAAACCACCACCAAGGCAAGATCATCGAGAGATGGCAAAGTAAGAGAAGTTATAGATATTTTATTATTTTTATTTTATTTTGCCTAGTATTCTTTGAGATCTTGAAAAAATCGGGATCCAAGGGCCGCGAAATGTAAACATTTGGATATTTCAAGGTTGGAGGGGCTCCCACCTCTACCGCGAGTCTTAATACAAATTTACTTTGAATTAATATTTTCTCCGAAAAAAGTTCATTTAAGCTTATAATGTGTTGAAATTTACAATAAATAGTACAATAATAATTTTGTTGAAAACATTTTTATCAAAAAATGTGTTTTTTTACTGTATAAAGATGTAAAATCCACATTTGAAAAAGACTTATTTTTAGTATACAATAATTTCGTTCACAAAAAATTGTAGAAACACTTTCATGTCCAAATTAAAATGCATCTTTAAAATTCTATCTACTCTTTCTAGTACCGATTGGAACACATGTTTTAATCCATAAAGTATAAATATTATTTTTTCAGACTGCACAAACCTTTTGAGACGCAGGAAAATGACCTCGCGCTAAAGAATCGCCCCAACAAATTAAAAGACTCGCAGGAACTGAAGAGAAGAACAAAAGTTACTTCTCAAATGAACGTTTTACTATTTCGACACAAAGAGCTTCTCAAAAAGGACATTCTCAAGAAACGTGCGCTTTTGGAGAAGGAATTGTCAATCGACATTCAGGTAAGGCTAAATTTCAAGGACACTTTTGCTTTCATGATCATTTCCAAATTTCTTATCATGCTTTGGAATTTAGCTGTGATTTTGAATTTCGGAATGTTTTCGAATTATTGGCCCGGAAACTCAATTATTTTGTTGGCAGAAGGACCTCTCGGCGGAATTGGCGAGCAGAACGAAGGCAGAAAGGCACAAACAGGACGAAGTGAAAGTCGGAACCCCCAAACGCAAGCCAACTCCGCAATCCGTTCAACAAGTCAGTCCCCCGAATCGAGGAGGAAAGCCTAAAAGTCGAAAATCTCAAGGAAATAGTATCTCTCCACCCGGAGGATCTTCTGCTCCGAACGCGAGTCGAATGAGAAAAGAGAAGCTGTACTGTCTTTGCAGGACACCTTATGACGAAACTAAGTAAGTTTCTTTCGTCTTCATTTAAAATCATCTCTATCAAAATTTACCTCAATTCGTTTTCTTACCAATTCTAGGGCTCGAACTCATGTCACTTTTGACACTATTTGACACTTTTTTTAGCGATGCCACTAATGCGGCTATTTCTTCACTCGCTCCTTTCAAAATATCTTATAAATTCTTCGCTGATTGGCTAAAATAAAATATGTCTGCCATCTCGAGTACAGAAACGTATACCAGAAAATAGTCTGAAAAGATATTATAGAAAAATTCATTGAAAATATTTTCAATTAATCTATTCTTTAATTCCTAAGCTTCGGGCTGTACGAGATTTTCGTCTTTTTGAACAACAATTTTTAAAAAATTGTACCATTTTAAGAGTATAAAATATCAAACTGAAAGCGTTCAACATTAATAAAGCTTAGAATTTAGCAATTTTAAAATAAATTAAGTTCCAAATTAAATAATATTTCGATGTGAATGGCTTCAAGTGTAAACAATGCTAAATAAAAGCATTCATATTTTATTAATATTAACAATGAATGCAGTTGAAATTCAACGGAACAGACAATTTACATTTTCTGGCTTTGCAAGAAGTTCAATTTACAAAAAAAAATAGTGCCTAAAAATCATTCCAAATTAAAAAAACCTTAAAATTAGCAAAATTTTCAGCCAGGCAACTCAAGTTCCAAATGCAACACTTCGAAGTTAAATTTATTGTGTTTGAATTAATTTGATTGGATATATTCAAACGTTTTAAATATTTAAAGAAAAAAAAGTATCGAACGTCTTTTGGCATGAGTAAAATTCAGTTCATTTTTACAATAAATATATGTTTATTTTACAAAAAATATCTATAGGATGGGAGTTATTAAATTCCAAAAATATTTCGCATAATTTTGATTGCATTTCCTGTTGGACATAATATTAAAAAAGCTAAACTAAAAAAATGTTTAAGATAAAAACCAGTTTTTTATGTTACTTTTAATATTTGAGTCTCTCCAAGATCGTAAATTTGACTTTGAACTGCACATAAATCATCAGCAAGATGCTTTCTGTAAAGTTCAATAACTTTTAGGTTGATGATGCTGGTATAATAAATTAAATTAAGAAATTTTACATATACAATAACATTAAATTAAATAGTAATAAAAAATAGCACTTCTCTAAATTAAGTTTAGAATTTACAGAACTTAATACTTGAATAACTTCTTATTAAAAAAAAAATTATGCCTGGAAAAGACCTGGAATTTTCTAAGATTTGAGTAAACACCCTGATTATAACTTTTAAAAAATTAAGTGGGTTTATCAATTAATTTAATTTGTGCAAATATAATTTGAAAATCCACAGGATTTTATGCTGCAAAGATGAAAATTCAAGTTACTACATATTGTATATTGTTTTATGTATTTTTCTATACGTATAGCGTTTGATGTAATTTTCTTCATTAAGAACAAAACAAAAATATTACAAATTATATAGTTCTTTATCTGAAACTTTCACTCTTCATTTCTAAAGAAAGCCACTTTTCAAAATCTCATCAGACTCATTTTTTTGTTTAATCATTCTATTTTATCCGAGTCCTACTTGATTTATGTATTATAGGTTTATTATTTTTTTTCAATTCATGCCACTATTTTTGATCTCTGAAGTGAGTCCGAGCCCTGCAATTTGTATTCTTACAAACTCTTATCCCCACTTCAATTGATTTTTGATTCTACATATTTTTTAATTAAAAATGAACTCTACTCAATTTATCTGCATTTTCAGGTTCTACGTGGGATGTGACTTATGCAACAATTGGTTCCATGGTGAATGTGTCGGCATTACGGAGGAAATGAGCAAAACGCTCTCGGAGTTCGTTTGCACGGAATGTCGACACGCCAGAGACACACAGGAACTGTATTGCCTTTGTAAACAGCCCTACGATGAATCTCAGTGAGTTTATAATCCGAGTTTTTATTATTACTCTTTTACTTTTTGTTCACTAGAATTTAAGAACGTCTTGGAAGCGTCCTCTTTAGAATTCCGGAAACAATTCCAAGTGTACAAACCAGCTAGCGATATTCTACCATTATACAATCCAACAGTTTCAAATCTTAACTGTTATAAATTGTATGATTTCAAATAAAGTCTGAACAGTTCATCAGTTTTATATAAATAACTTTCAATTAAAGCATACAACGTTATTTAATTTATAATGGTGGGCTACTAATGAAACGAATTAATTATGTTTATTAAACAGTTCAGAATTTTACAATTTCAATATGAAAATTGCAATTTCAAAAATGTAATAGAGGGCATTGAAAATTGTTTGGTTTCAGTTGAGATCGTTAAAAGTTGTACATTTTTTTCAAGCGGATGCCTTAATATTAAACAATTCTGATTCAAAAACGTTCAAAATTAAGTAATTTTAATTTTTCAGACTCCATCTGAAATTATTCAATTGTTTATTATTTCAATTTAAAATAGATCGATAATCAAGGTTTTCATTCGGGGCAAAAAAAAAAACACATTTTTTCTCACAAATTTCAAACTAAACATATTTTACTATCACACTATAAATTATAATTAAAAAATTGTTTAGCTGCTAAATTTGTGTCCCTATTCCGAAATTAGGGATAGATTATTTTGAAATAAAATTAGTTTATTTTTTTCTTTAAAATATAGATTATATTTTGCTCTCCTTTTCTCCAGATTTTATATTTGCTGTGACAAGTGTCAAGACTGGTTCCACGGTCGGTGCGTTGGAATTCTACAATCGGAGGCGGATAATATTGACGAATACGTTTGTCCTAATTGCCAACGCAATTCGTCCGTGAACTTTGCAAATATGAAGAACCTCAACGCAAAAGATCTTGATCTTCTAAAAAAGCTGATCAAGTCGATTCAGGTTTCTATCTTTAATATTTTCTTTTATTGTGCGTTACATTCTCGTTTTTTGTTTGTTAAAAGAATTGATTAATTACTATCGCAGTCATGATTATATTCGAGAATATTAAAATAGTCTCTTTCTTCATTTTTCATCTAATAATTTGTATTGCTTATATTGCAGGCGCACAAAAGCGCTTGGCCATTTATGGAACCCGTTGATCCGAACGAAGCACCGGATTACTACAAAGTTATCAAAGAACCGATGGGTAAGTTTTAAATTTCAATAAACCTTTTCCCGATTTTAATACTTTTAAGATTTATGTCATTAAAATAAAGAAAAAAATTACAAAACTGTATGGAATTAATAAGTTTGCTGAAAACGATTTTCACTTGATTTTTTTTAATGCATGAAAGCAATAAAGACTAGTAAGACCTGGAAGATCTGGAAAAGTCGTTTTTTTTTACACTTTATGTTCCCTGATGAAAATATTTTCTAAGACTTTTTACAAAAATGTTTACGAATTTTTAATGCATTTTGGAATCTAAATACTTTTTTCGTAGAAAGCGATAATAAAATTGGAAACTAATATTTATTCGAAATTGTGTGTAGTTATTCATAATATTGTGTGTAGAAATTTGTAATTTTCTAAAATCAAGATATGAAAAACTACATCTAGTTTGAATGTACCCTAAAAAAAAAACATAAACTTAAAACAGTCAAATTGTGCATCGAAATTGCAGAAGAAGGCTTAAAAAAAAGTACATTCTTTAAAACCCACTTTTAAAAACAAATACGCAAGAAAGTCAATTTGTGTAGCATAATTGCACAAAAAGAGTTAAAGTGAGAGAAATGAAGGATAGAAATGCAAAAGGAGTCAAGCGCCAAATTTTCGAAATCGGGTTTATTAGCTCAAAAAAATCTAATAAATTCTATTACACATGCCTGCCAAAGGATTTTTTTGGGGCATCATTTTTCAAAATTCCCACTAAAAAAGGAACAGCTGGAGGGGTCAAGCGCCAATGTTTCCTTGATCCCGATCGATCGTCCCGGCTGCGCAGTATCGAGAAATAACGATCGTAGCAGACGTACGGACGCGTGTGTTTTTGTGTTCACAGTCCGAGAAGCTTTTCTAACCACAAAGTAAAAAATCAAATTTCATTTTTCTCGACACTGGCTAATTATTTTTAATTACTATTGAGTCCCTTCCGTTCAGCACTAAATAACCTAAAACCAAATTCCTCATTTCTTGGAAATATGCAAAATTATTACTGCTATCGTCATTTGAAGTTAAAATGTCAGTTTCACACCATTTCGAAGTCATAATTGGAATTTCAAATTTAGCGAAACTGCATGACTTTTTTTTAACAAAATTTTTGGAAATCAATTCGTCCATTCAATAGCTAGAATTCAAATTTTTAGTTTTTTCTTTAACTGCAAATTGACTCCACAATTAATGTTGAAAGATGTTAAAAGTCGATACGGACCCAAAATGTAACCTCGAAACGTGACCTGTTTCATTAATTTTCTCGAAACCGGATAGCTTTTTGTGAGCAAACTTTTTTTAGTTCGATAGAGCATGAAAGTATCTCGAAAGTACTTTCTTATTTTTTTCTTAAATGGTCCCGCTGAATTTACAACATGTTTTTAGTCTCTCCTGAAAAA
Organism: Andricus quercusramuli; assembly: GCA_932178445.1. Taxonomy (NCBI): domain Eukaryota; kingdom Metazoa; phylum Arthropoda; class Insecta; order Hymenoptera; family Cynipidae; genus Andricus; species Andricus quercusramuli. The sequence goes on from CAKNXH010001190.1 coordinate 500,925, forward strand.
TGTGAAAACTGTGAAAAATGGCGCTTGACTCCTTCTGCATTTCTACCCTTCAAATATGTTTCCAAATTATTATTATTGTTATTATACCATTAAGCCATTTCCCTTTCGGGGTAGGCGTGACTTGCGCGATGAGGAAAGGAGTAGTGTGAGTTAGAGGGTATATATTTTTTAGATTGATCTAGAATTTCCGTGTTAATTATTTAAATGACAAGTTCGTTCCGCAACACTGCTCTGACCCAGGTTTCTGATCAGTCTCTCTGTAGCGATCACCTCAAGTGAAAAGCCTCACAACATTTTTATGTGTGGTTCCCCACTTGGGCCCTAGTATCCAAGGTCTTTGTTTCAGGCGTCATTCACTCTATTGTCACTCTGTTTAGAAACTAGTTGTCGGCACACTTTTCTGTCCTGGCATACTACTCTAGCTTCCTTCACGTCCATGCATTTTTTCATGCAAGCTCTCGTATTTCTATGGCTTCTTATGTCTTTTCGGATTAATGTTTCATTCACAGATTCTAACCATTCATTCGGCGGGTGAAGTAAAATTTTTCCCAATAATAACAATGAAAATTCATTTTTATGGGAGATATGGAGGAGAAAAGAAAAAAAAGTGTATTTTTTTTCTCGAAAACCGCTTGACCGGTTTAGATGAACAAAATATATGTTGTAGACACTAATGAGGTTATTTAAAAAAATTGGGGTAATTTTCTAGAGTGACCACATCCATACTTTACATAAACGTTCCTTAGACTATCCTTTAAAACATACATTTTTTTTTAATTTTCGAAGGGGTGGAACAATATGAAGAAAAAAAATCGTGCATGCAACACTTTGCACCATTACGGTGCACTGCTCCCGACCTCATACTTCGGGACACAATCCTGTTGCATTTTTTCATGATCAGAAGTTGAATTTCCCTCAATGATAACCCTAAAAATGCATTTTTGTGAAACTTACGGAGGGAGAAGAGAAAATCAAAAAAGTTTTCCCTAAAAACCGGCCTGACCGATTTTGATAAAAAAAACATGTTATAGGCACTAATGAGGATATTAAAAAAATTGAAAAAATTACTGGTAACAATAATTTTTGAAAAAAAAAGATTTAGTTTATGTTCTAGAATGACCGCATCCATACTTTACATAAATATTTCTTAGAATATCCTTTATAATATAAATTCTTGTTAAATTTTTCGAAGGGGTGGAACAATGTGAACAAATAAAATGAAAATCGCGCATGCAACACTCCGCAACGTTACGGTGCACTGCTCCCGACCTCTAACTTTGGAAAACAACCCTATTACATTTTCTATGATACATGCATAATTTCAGGTCTTTTCGACGCTTATGAAGCGGGGCTAAAGCTCTACTTTTTACTCCCTAGGGACTGACATGTGACTTCGGAGGCGAATAATGAAAATTATACATCTATGAGCTCACATTTTACGATTATCCGTTCACTCATAGCAAAAACAGTGAGGAAATTTTGGTTGCAGATAATATAATTTTGCGGTTATTTATGGAAAGTTACCATATATAACTGATAACATTTTGGGAAATAAATGGTAAGTCAGGTAAGTTACCATATTTAGTTGTAAAATTACCATAAATTACGGGAAAATGTCATAAATTTTCGGGAATTTATGGAAATTTTTTAAAATGAATTTTGGCTAATTTATGGAAAGTTAGCAAATTTACCTGTAAAAATACTATAAATGACCGACAATCTCCGTGAATTTTCACAAATTTAGAGACATTTTTAAATTGAACTTTGGGCAATTTATGGTAAGTTACCATAAATCACCTCTAAAATTACCGTAAATTACCAAAAATTTCCGGCAATTTTTTTATTGAATTTTTGATAATTTAGAAGAAGTTAACATAAATTTCATGCTTCTTTATTTAAAGTCTAATATGCACTGAAATCATGACTGTATTTCGAAAAATGTCTGAAATCATCCATTTGTTATAAAAATATACTAATTCGCCAACGGGGAGAGGCTCTTTTTCGACGAGTGTATGTTTTCAGTAGGCGAGCGTACTGAAAACATGTACACTCGTCGAAAAAGCCCCTCTTCATCCCCTAGGTGCATAATATACTATTTCATGATCAGAAGTAGAATTCCCCTCAATGATATCCCTAAAATAGTATATTATGCACCTAGGGGGAGAAAAAGTGCCTCTCCCCCTTGGCGCATACGGTACTTTTTATAACAAATGGATGATTTCAGACATTTTTCGAAATACAGTCATGATTTCAGTCCATATTAGATTTTGAATAAAGAAGCATGAATTTTATGTTAACTTATTCCAAATTATCAACAATTCAATAAGAAAATGCCGGATTCGATTTGAAAATGTCATTAAATATGTAGAAATTCCGGGAAATTTTCGGTAATTTATGTTAATTTTACAGGTAAATATGTAACTTACAATAAATTACGCAAAATTAATTTTTAAAAATTTCCATCAATTTCCAGACATTTATGACAATTTTTGGTCATTTATGGTAATTTTACCGGTAAATATGGATGGAACTTACCATAAATAACAACATTCATTTTTTTAAATTTCCTGAAATTTATTCATGAAAGTTTTCGGTAATTTATGGTAATTTAAAGGTAATTTGATCAGTTATATATGGTAACTTTCCATATATCACCGCAAAATTCTATTATCTGGAACCAAAATTTCCTCACAGTTGTACGGCGAGTAGTCTGATTGTCATAAAATGCGAGCTCATAAATGTATAATTTTCATTATTCATCTCTGACGTCACTTTTCACTTTTCACCGTCGAAAAGGGCTGAAATCATGCATGTGTCATAAGAATGCATGTTCTGGTGTGACCAAACCCATATTTTAGATAAATATTCCTTACAATATCCTTTATAACATAAATTTTCGTTGAATTTGTTGAAGTGGCGGAACAGTGACCAGAAGCAGTGTACCGTTGCTGCGCGCAGTGTTGCATGCGCGATATTTATTTCTTTTCGCATTGTTGCACCCCTTCGAAAAATTTAATAAAATTTTATATTATAAAGAATATTGTAAGGAATGTTTATGTAAAATATGGATGTGGTCACTCTAAAACGTAACCTCAAAATTTTGTTACCTGTAATTTTTTTCACAATTTTTGTATTCTTTTTTGTTATATCCTGATTGGTGTCTACAACATATATTTTATGTATCAAAATCGGTGAAGCCGATTTCTAGGGAAAAAAACTTTTGATTTTTCTTTTCCCCTCCATGACTCCCATAGAAATGAATCTTCAGGGTTATCGTTGAGAGAAAATTCGGTTCACATATGTAAATGGAAACCTATAACAGGAATTTCAAGTTAATACGCGCGGGGACAGATTTTGCCTAATTTTTCTTATAATTTAAAAAAAAAATAAATTTAAATTTAAAATTTGAAGATTTTGCGGGTTTCAATCGTAGGGACCTATGTCCTGTTTCGATATGATGTTCAGCTACTGCTGATTGCGTGAAATGTTTTAGTCTGACTGTACTCTCATGTTCCTTTACTCGTTGACTTACCGCCCTCCCGGTTTCTCCAATATAGACTTTGCCACAAAAACAAGGGATTTTATATACTCCCGGATCACTGAAAGGTTCCTTTTTATCTTTAGTGTTGTTTAGAAGTTGTCCTATCTTCGCAGGTGGCTTAAATATAGTTTGGATATTGTGTTTGTTGAGAATTCGTCCTATTTGTTCTGTGATACCTTGAATGTAGGGTAGGATGGTGGTCGTTTCTCTCTCTTTCTTTGGTAGGTTGTGTTGACTTGTTTTCTTGAGTGTATTTTCTTATTGCTTTATTAATTTGTTTGTTCGTGTAATCGTTTTGTATTAGGATTCGTTCAACATTTTGTAGTTCCTTTTGTAAGTTATCTTTATCTGTTATGGAGACAGCTCTGTATACAAGGGAATTGATGACTGATTGCTTTTGGGATGGGTGGTGGTGGGAGGAGGCATGCAGGTATCTGTTTGTATGCGTGGGTTTTCTGTAAACTTCATGTCCTAATGTGTTATCAGATCTTTTATAGACTAGTACGTCCAAAAAAGGTAATTTTCCGTTTTGTTCAATTTCCATAGTGAACTGGATATTAGGGTGTATTTGATTGATGAAATCGAAAAATTTGTTGAGTTCATCTAGTCCATGTCTCCAGATGACAAAAGTGTCGTCAACGTAACGCCACAAAAATTCCGGTTTAGCTTGGATTTGTTAAAGATTTTAGTTTCTAGATTTTCCATAAAAATGTTGGCTATTACAGGTGAGATTGGAGATCTCATTGCTGCTCCTGAGGTTTGTTCGTAGAATTGGGTATTGAAAGAGAAATAGGTATTGGTGAGACAGTGTTCTATCAAAGGTGTGAGATTGGAGGGGAAGTTTGTAAAGGATTTAATAATATCGATTGTATCAGAGATTGATACTTTTTTAAAGAGAGATACTACTTCGAAACTCACTATGATGTCTTGGGGTTGAATGTGAATCTGTAGTATTTTTCTGATGAAGTCAAAAGAGTTTTGGACGTGTGTGAAAGAGTTTCCTGTGAAAGGATTAAGTTTTTTGGCGAGAAAGCGTGCTAGGTTGTAAGTTGGAGAGTTTATTGCGCTGACGATCGGTCTGAGTGGGATGTTGTTTTTGTGAATTTTTGGAAGTCCCTAAAGTTTTGGAGAGATGGCATTAGTAGGTTTTAATTTAGATATTGTATCGCTGTCAAGATTTGAGTCTTTTAGGCTATTGTTTTTTTGGGGTCTTTTTTAAGTTTTGTATATTTATCGTCAGTAAGAAGGTCCATGATTTTGTTGTTATAGTCTTCTTTATTCATTATTACTGTTGTGTTGCCTTTGTCTGCGGGTAACATTATGATGTTTTTATTCTGATTGAGTTCTTTAATAGCTGTTTTTTCTTGTTTTGTTAAGTTTGAGGAGGGAAGTTGGGCTTCGCGTAAAATGTGGGCTTTCCTACGCCGTATGTCATTTGCTTTTTCGGGTAAAAGGATTCGGGTAGAAGGGTAGAATTGTGGATTCCAAATTACTGATGATTTCTTTTTTTGGGATTTTGGAGAGAGCGACTGCAAAATTATGTCCTTTAGATAAGGCTGAAATCATTTAATTGCTGAGAGGATATTTAAAGATGTTTTTTACTGTGTTAGTTAATGGTGCGTGCTTTACTGGAAGTAATTTGTCAAATTTTATTGTTTGTTTCTGAGTGCAGAAATCTTCAATCCGTTGGGATTGGTCAAATGATATGCGGTCCAATGTGGACCAAATGTCAAATCTGACAGTGTTTGATAGGAAAAGGTGAAGTTTTAATAGTTTTTTGGAGGTAGCTTGCGAGGCAAATTTTTTATGTTGTATAATAATTTGCAGTTTTCTATGTCGAACTATAAAACAACTATTTTTTTTTTTTAATTATAAAAGCTACGTTTTGTATAGGACGTTGTAGTTTGTCGTAGCAATTCTTTCCACCAGAGTTTGCATTGATTAATATAATGGTAGAAGAAATGTTTGATAAATTAGGTTGCGACAAGTAGAATGTGTTAAGATTTAATCGAATTGATTAAATTTTTTCAAAAATAGACGAAGCTGTATAAACTTTTAATACAACTTTTTTGTCTTCTTTTGCAGATTTGCAGACGATAGAGTTGAGGATAAACGACAAAAACTATAAGAAACTAAGCGAGTTCATCGGCGACATGACAAAGATTTTCGACAACTGTCGCTACTACAACCCGAAGGAGTCTCCCTTCTTTAAATGTGCTGAGGCCCTGGAAACGTACTTCGTCCACAAAATCAAGTCTCTAAGAGAAAAGTTCTCCGAGGGAAAGTGAGAAATCAAAACCCAAGTGTAAAAAAAACCCAAGCCCCTTATCCGAACTTTGAAAGGTGGACGGACTTTCTTTCAAAGCCGCGAAGGACTCGAGTCGAGTCGGCGCGGCGGTTCGAAACCGCATCTGTGCCAGTACACAAAACTCACAAGTAGACCTTAAGTATCTAGGGCTAGTAGAGTAAGACGTACAGACTACGTTTATTTATTAGAGCCACCGAAATCGCTCGCGGGTCACTTATCTCGGTGCGGCAAGAAATATTGACGGCAGCATGTTTCCAAGGACTACAGAAGTAGCTACATACATGCATGCGAAAAACGGTTATATCACAGATTTAACTCTAAGTCAGTGCCATCCGGCAGTTAGAATGAAGAATGAATAAGGAATCTAGGGCCATCGACTCTCGAATAATTCAACTATTGATAGCGCGCGAGCGATGCGTTCCGTCTCTTAGCCGTAAGACTACTTAGGACGCGCATAATAAAATGTACAAATTTGTTTATCGTGCTCATAAGTAACGATGGATTACTTGCGTTGTTTTAATCATATAAATTTTCTATAAAAAAAATGTTTATAATAAACAAGACAGGCGAAGCTCTAGCTTGTAAGAGAGAAGAAAAGCAGAGATGATGAGAAAATTGTACATAGCGAGAAGCAAAGGCGCCGAAAGCTTTCGCTTGAGTAATTATTTGTGCGAAGAAGGCTTTTTTCCCCCAATGCGAAGATTTATATTTTAACTATGCTTAGTATTACCGGAAAGAAAAGAGTAAGGAGCGGCGTTGGTGGATCGGAAAGTTCGCGAACACGAACGATTTTTGTCCAACTGAAAGCAAAATTTTACTACTGCGCAGCGATTTTAAAGAATGAGGACTTTGCGTATTTGATGTTCATTTTTCATTATTTTTCGATCCGTTAAACGCAGAGGATGAGACGTAAAAGAAATTTGATGACCGTATCCCCTTTTTGGGGCCCTTTGCGCTTACAATTTTTTTCACGAAATGATTTAAAAGTTTAATTATCAAATGCCAGGAATCGAAGACGCTTGTACAGTATTTTTAATCCCAAATCTCTCGGGCCTGGCAGTGATTGATCTGTTGAATGTCACAAATTGGTTTCAGTTTATTTTGTACTGTATTGGCGATCATAGAATATAATTGTCAAATTCCTGAGTTTTTAGGCCAAGGTGGCTGCTTTGTATGATAATAATGTTAAGAATGAAAAAGAGAGAGAAAGCGAGGAATATTTTCGTTCCGTTTTATAAGTCTGGAGTTTCTTTTTTAATGTTACTTCTTTTTCTTTCTTTTTTTTTTTGTTTTTGTTTCTTTTAATATTAAATAATTTGAGAAACAAAATGAGATTCAGCCATTGGCGTAAAAACTGGGAACTTTATTTGTCTTCGCAGCACTGTCAATTTCACTATTTCACGGAAACAATCCTTCGCCAATTGCTTTATATTTGATCATGTAACAAAGTGTTTATTTTTCATTGGAAAAGAAAAAAAGCAACAAAGTGTGATTACCTAAGTATATTCATCTCGACCTTAATATTACATAGTTTATAATAAATATATTTGTACTAATTTTAATCAGGAACTTTGTTGTTTTTATTGCACTACAATATAAATTAGTATGAAAGAGAGGTGGTGTGTTTCTACTTCCTTGCCTTTTTTAGCGCTTCTTAGGAGTTTTTTAACCTCTAGTTTAAGAAAAACTCGTCCAATCACGATTCCAGTGGATAATATTGCATTGTGAGTACCTGTAATTTTAAGTTACTGAATTTTGATGATATCGTAAAATCGGTTAATTTTCAAGGCTTGAGTTTCAATTTTTTGGTAATTTTTTTAAATGTTTTTCATTCCGAAATTTTACCAGTTAGATTAAATTAGATCGACCCCGCAGGAGACTATCAGACATTATAAACCCTTTAGATCACATTCCTTCTCAAAACCCCCAATTACCACAATGCTCATAAAAAGTCTCCAAGCAATGCCTGACGGTGGATTTTGTTTTCAATCTATACAATACCCCACCCCATCGTCTGAAGCCGATTTTTATTAGAAGCCCTTGCATTTGCCTAAAAATTTGGTCAGAGAAGTGGAAAACTGCAGGAAACCAAAACTCCTAAGCGCAGCAGGTTATCGACAGACAAGTTTGGATGCAGACATTCGATCCCGAGCCTGATCAACAAAGGAGGACGTCGTTTACTGTAAGATAGGTATGCCTGGCATCCAAGAGGTATAATCTCAGAACGTTAATAACAACGAAAACCGACCGAGATCCAAAAACACTCGGCGAAGGATGGCCGGATTCGGAGTACTGCCTTGAGAATAAACACAAGTGTGGCACAATAGGCTTTATAGCTTGAGCGCTAGGGGTTGGGACCT
>CAKNXH010001190.1:509233-522512 GCA_932178445.1 Andricus quercusramuli
CCTACATTACAACTAACTAACTATCCCATTTTATCCCTTTGTTAATCTAAATTCACGTCTATCTTTTTGAATACCGTATTTTCTATCTCATCCTATCCTTTGTCTATCCGCGTCAATCGTTTTCTATCACTCTGTCAATCTAAATTCCCGTCTTTCTTTTTTAATCACCTCTTCTTCATCTTATCACATCATACGTATATCATTTTCTATCTCTTTATTAATCTAAATTCACATCTATCGTTTTCAATCCCTCTTACTCTCTACCTTACCCTATCCTTCATCTTTTTACATCAATATTTCACTATCTCTCTGTCAATCTAAATTTCCGACTATCTTTTTCAATCCCCTGTACTCTATCTCATATTATCCTTTATCTCTTTCCATCTCTGTCAATCTAAATTCTCGTCTATTCTTCCCAATCTCCTCTTCTGTAGCTCATCATATACTGTATCAACTTCTAATTTTTTCTATCTCTTTTTCATTCCTCTCGTCTCTATTTCATTATATCTTTCATCTATCCACGTAAACCTGAAGGTTTAGTCGCTAGGTGCGGCTAAATAAAAAAAAATTAGAATCTATATGGACACTTTTACATTTCTTTTTATCATACAGGGAGATAATTTTCCAAATCATTTTATTTTCAAATCGATGTCGTGACTATTAAAAAAACTTAATTGTGATATTACAAAGGACCCCGCACCAAATGTACAGAAAAAAGCCTTATGATAAAAAATTCGAAAATTAATTTTTTCTTGTATTTTCGAACCTACAAACTAAAAATTCGAACGAAAAATGTCAGAAAGATGGACAGTTTTTAGAAAAACACTTGTCCAAAGTTTCTATTTTTACATGTAATTTAATGGAAAAATGCTTATTTTAGCAAAATGTTTTTTTTTTTCTCAAAAACGCTATGATAGATTTGACTAAAACTTTTATATTTTGACGATTAGGCGTACCGAATCAAAAGATACATACTCTTGAACTAGAAAGATTAAAGATTCTTTGGGTATACAGCATGTTTTTGGGGTTTTTTTTGTACCCTAAACATCCAAGTAACATATGTAAATCATCATTCCTTAGTAACTAAAATCAATAGAGATTTTTATTCAACTGCTACGGTATGAAATGACTTTCCAATAAGTGGAGTAAGCATACATAGCAAGAATATGTTTTGACCTAATTTTAGGGGATGTTTTACCATCCCTTAAACAATGAGTCTAAAGTTCCTAACGCATTAGTCAATAACGAAAAACCATTTTATTTTTAAATGCATGAAAGCTGCTATTTTATGACAGAATATAGTCGCGTACAACCCTAAAAACTTCTTAAAGCACTTGCAACCCCTCATCAGATATAAAAAGCTACCCCTAAATATTTTTAAAATTCAACAAAACCAACCTAATTAAAAAACCGCCCAGTTTTTGCTGATAATAATTTCAATTGATGCCAAAGGGGCACACATAAAGTATCAACACTTCAGAACATGTAGAACTCACCCCAGCCACCCCCGAATATTTTGAAAGTTCAATAAAATAACCATAATTTCAAAGTACATGTTCTGAGCGCTTGTGACATTTTTTTGCCCCTTTGGCATCAACTGAAAACATTGTCAGAAAATACCTGGCGTACTTTGGAATTAGGTTGATTGTATTGAATTTTAAAAATATTTAGGGGTGACTGGGGTGAGTTCTATATGTGCTGAGGTTTTGAAACATCTTTTTGCCCATTTGGCATCAACTGAAAACATTTTCAGGAAAATCCTGGTGTACTTTGAAGTTAGTGTGATTGTATTGAATTTTCAAAATATTGGGGGGTGGCTGGGGTGATTTCTGTAACGTGCTGAGGGATTAAGACACTTTTTTGTCCCTTTGGCATCAACTGAAAACATTATCAGAAAAACCTGGCGTATTTTTGAATTAGGGTGATTTTATTGAACTTTTGAAATATTTGGGGGTGGCTGGGGTGAGTTCTACATGTGCTGAGGTTTTGAAACATTTTTTTGCCCATTTGGCATCAACTGAAAACATTGTCAGAAAAAGCCTGGCGTACTTTGGGATTAGGGTGATTGTATTCAATTTCAAAAATATTTAGGGGTGGCTGGGGGTACTTCTATATGTGCTAAGGTGTTCAGACTTTATGTTTGCCCCGTTGGCATCAACTGAAAACATTTTCAGAAAAATCCTGGTGTACTTTGAAATTATAGTGATTTTATTGAACTTTTAAAATATTCGGGGGAGGCTGGGGTGAGTTCTACATGTGCTAAAGGGTTGAGACTTTATGTGTGCCCCTTTGGCCTCAATCAAAATTATTATGAGCAAAAACTGGGCGGTTTTTTGAATTATGTTCGTTTTGTTGAATTTTAACAATATTTAGGGGTAGCTTGGGTGAGTTTTATATCTGATGAGGGGTTGTAAGTGCTTTAAGAAGTTTTTAGGGTTGTACGCGACTATTTTCTGTCATAAAATAGCAGCTTTCATGCAAAACATATTCTTGCTATGTACCCTTACTCCACTTATTGGAAAGTCGTTTCATACCGTAGCAGTGGAATAAAAATCTCTATTGATTTTAGTTACTGAGAAATGATGATTTACATATGTTACTTGGACGTTTAGAGTACAAAAACACCTCCAAAAACATGCTGTATACCCAAAGAATCGTTAATCTATCTAGTTCGTGGGTATCTTTTGATACGGTACGCCTGATCATCAAAATATTTTTGAAAAAAAAAAACATTTTGCTAAAATAAGCATTTTTCCATTAAAATACATGTAAAAATCGAAACTTTGGACAAGTGTTTGTCTAAAAACTGTCCATCTTTCTAACATTTTTCTTTCGAATTTTTAGTTTGCAGTTTCGAAAATACAAGAAAAAATTTTTTTTAGAATTTTTTATCACAAGGCTTTTTCTGTACATTTGGTGCAGGGTCCTTTCTATATTTTCATTATTTTATTTATTTTTATGCATGGATACCTTTGGGGCCATCCATATACCTCGTGGACAATTTTTAACCACTTTTGGACCCCGTCTCCCCTCCTCGTGAACAGTCATTGAATTTTGACGAACACCCCCCTACTCTGTCCACGTGGACATATTTTATGAAAATATAGAAATATAGATATTATTGGTCTTCAAAAGCAAGCACAGTATCAGCAATCTCCGACGTCATATCTGATTGAACACCACGTGCTGTTTATGGTCTCAAACTATTATTCCGTCAACGGCCATACCACGCTGAAAAAACCGGTTCTCGTCCGATCACTGAAGTTAAGCAGCATTGGGCGCGGTTAGTACTTGGATGGGTGACCGCTTGGGAATACCGCGTGCTGTTGGCATACCAAACTTTTTTAATTCCTTTTTTTTATTCATACAGTGAAAAAAATCTTGTTGAAAATTACCACGGCGATCATGGGACGAAAAAATACCACTGATTTCCGTGGTAATTTTACCGAAATTTTTCCGTTGTAAAATGGATTAATGTATTCCTAATTTCCTAGTGAATTTATTATAACCTGTTAGAAGTACATTTCGGTATCGGTTACACTACGGTTGAATTTTACCAATGCGATCAGTGGTATCTTTCTATCCCATGATTCTCGTGGCAATATTACAATTCTACTGTAAAATTGCTGAAAATTTAGTTATGTTCATACGGGAATCGATAAGGACGGCAGAGAAGATCGAAGTTGGTAACTCTGATATAAAAATCAGAGGTAAACGTGTTGAACAATTTTAAAGATAAATTTATTTGTTTTAATTAGAAAAAAGAAATAAAAACTGTCTAGTGTGAAATCTTTTTCGCTTAATAACATATACGTCTTTCCTCATACGGTGCAATTTGGAATTGAACGAATTATATTTCTAACTAATAAAATATAATTACTACTTGAATTCTTTTTGTCTCGTGTATACATTAATTAACTTCTCTTATAAATTTGCTCTATACAGAAATTATAATACATTAATAAAAATTAATGTAAATCAACTTTCATCTCAATTTTTTTCTGGAATCGTAAAACAGAATAACGGCAAGATTTATATATTTAATATTTATTTTTTTTTATAAGGCCTATTAAGGAACTCTCTATTATTACAAAATTTTCTGTAAGAGTAGTCGTATAGCACTAAACATAATTATTCTCACGGAAAAAACTAGAAAAAAAACTAGACAGTGCCTGTTAAGTATCTGAGTTTACAAAAATATATACTGTCGTTGAATAATTAAATTACTTATTAGAAATACCTAGGTAAGAGCACCAGTTATTGGCACCTTAAGAGGAAATTTAGACTTTAGGAAATAAATAAACACATAAAATATTGAATTCTGAAATAGTGATAATTATACCGGCACTCAAAATTTTATACAGAATACACTGGAATGTTGAATTATTATTCAAAGTTGAAAAAAACTTGAAAAATTATTAAAAATAAGCATGTAGTCCCAAAATGTTAGTGCTTGGCACTGCTAACCCCAGTTATTGGCACCCCTCGTCACCAGTGATTGGCACTACACTCACATAACCTCCTCAAACTTCTGTAATTGCATTAAAACATTGATAAAAACAAATTGTGCATCTGAAAATATGAAATAAATTTTCTATTAAAAATTATAAATTTAGTATTTTATCAATTTTGTTTTTGGACAAGCCAACTTCTTTGACAGCAGCTATAAAGCCTAGCCATTTCACATATCTATTCTTCGGCTTATGTTTTTCTTTCCTCAGAGATACTCTCTGACGGGCAAACATATGGCAATAAATAAAATAAAAACCATAAATGTTACTAATTTTCTCATTTTCTACTTCAAACTAGAAAAATTAAGAAACAAATTCAAACATGGATACATAAATATAGTTAAAACAAGTCACCCACCGATTAAATAAAAACTTTGGCTATTTATAATAACATGAATTCCTGCGTAACATTTAAAACATTGTACGACAATATTATTAAACACAATATGTATAAAGATAATAAAATTCTATTCATAATTTAAATAAAACCAATATTTACATATACCTCGAGGTCTGAAAAGAATAATAAATTAAATGAACAAAACTTTGGAGGTTACGATTACCGGTATCCCGGTATTAAAATGACAGCTTCATTTATTATAATTGTTAGCTACTTTTTCGTCTACCTAGTAAAGACTTTTGTTGTTCCGGCACTTTTAACACTTCATTTTATCAGAAATACGTGAAATGGCTCATGTCAACACAAGGTCTTGAGATTACATAACCACACTTTTTTCCGGCGAGGCAGGGGTGCCAATGAATGAAATCATTCCCGAATTGCATGGTCTGGTCATTGGCACTGGAGTGCCAACGACTAGAGACCATACTTTTAATATTAATTTCCATTGGCACCCCCCCTAAAATTAATAAATAAATTATTGCCGAGGTTCATTCCTTATTTTGATTATATTGCAAGTATTTCTTTTCAATATTCACAAAAATTGGAACAGATTTACTTGTTCACAACGTTGTTTGAACAAAATTAAAAAATGTTGTCAGCTAAACATTTTCTTTAGAAAACCGGATAAATTCTTGGCACCCTAAGAACTGAAGTGAATTCATTATTTTATAACTAAATTTGACATTATTTTGTATGAATTATATATGTCGGTACACGCAGAAATAATGGTAGAATTAAAATAATACCATCAAAATACGATAAATGTTTGCATTTTCTTAAAATTTAACAAAAATGAGAGAGGGTGCCAATAACTGGCGCAGTGCCAACCACTAGTGCTCTTACCCTATCTAGACTCAAAAACTTTCTTTCCTTTGAAGAAATTCCTTGGTTAACTTTTGTATTCGAATTAAAGGATGCATGCTAAGATTCACTCAGTGAAAATTCCTGGAATATTTTATAATTAATACCTAACTATGATCAATTGTTTCTAAAAATATTTATTAATAGATTTTTATTCATATTCGTGACTGACTTAGATTTTCAACTTAATATCAAGCTATTTGAATGGAAGGAACAAAATTCGTTGTACTTGAACTTCCAAAATATTTGGAAATTGTTCATCTAATTTTTTTATAAAAATACAAATTGTTATATTTTACCAAATATTATCAAACATATATTATTTATAGAAATATTTGCAGCGATTCATGTATTTGGTTGGAAATTCGGCTTTTTCGTTGAAAATTAATATTGTCAAAAGTTCATCTTTTTTTTATTAAATATATTTTTTCTATAATTTGCGAAAAAGTGCCAGTTTTTCCACCTGTTTTTGGTGTAAAAAGTGACCGATTATTGGTCGATGACGTGGCGCATGCGTAGTGCCGACCTTTCTGGGCAACAGTGAAAAAAGTGGACGGACACAGTGGAAAAAGTAAATGGACGTAGTGACAAAAGTGAGGCACAGTGGAAAAAGTAAATAAAGTGCAAACTACTTCGTGTTACTCCGGGTGTGTTCGTGATGCCTCGGGCGTGCTTGTGCATCGTGCACAGCCAACTTAATTCTATTTTCCGACTCCGTCCCTAACCTAAAAACGCCGTCAGTTTCTCCGAAAATACGGTGTTATTGTTGCGTCAATCGACAAAAAATCGCCTTCTTTTTACACAAAAAACAGGTAAACAAAAACTAGCACTTTTTAAACAAATTATAGAAAAAGTATCGTGTCCCACACATTGAAAAAGCGACGATTTAAAACTCGTGTGATAGCCACCCTCGCTCCGCTCGGGTAGCTAACTTCACACTCGTTCTAAATCTCTCGCTTTTTCAACTTGTAGCACAATATACTATTTTTCGTTTGAAAATGAAATACTGTTTTTTTAATCAACAAAACAGTTCAACTCTCAAAAAAGTAGTTGACTTTTCATCGAAAACAGATGAGTTCTCAACGAAAAATGTAATAGCTGATATTTTAAGGAAGAACAGATTTTTATTTTAAATCAAAAACAGCTGAATAGTTGAATTTTCAACCAAATAGTTACATTTTCAACCAAACAGATGAATTCTTACCAAAAGACATTAATTTTTAAACCAAATACTTGAATTTTCTATAAAAAAAAAAACAAATTTTCAGAAAAATATATATAAATTTTCAACCATACCTTTAAATTTCCTACCAATTTGTTGAATTTTTGAGCCAAAGATACGAATTTTCTACAAAAACATTGATGTTTCAACAAAAAATTTCATTTTCGACGGAAACAGAATAATTTTTAACCAAACTGTTGCATCTTTAAACAAAAAAGATTTAATTTGTACAGAGAGAAATGCATTTTTTAACGAAAAAGCTAAAAGTCCACGAGGGTGGTCCGGGGGTCTGGCGGGTCTAGCCAAAGTCCATGTGGACTAAGGTGGTCCACAATTTTTTTTTAAATTTTCATGCATATCTCCCCCAAATTTGTTCAAATCCACAAAAAATGAATGCGTTAAAAAAAATGATATTCAAAAATTCCGCAAGCCCCATGAAGATTAACACGTATTTTCCATAAAAAAAAGACATTTTTGTAAATTGTATTTAGAATTGTAAATACTATGTATATCGACTGGGTCCTGAACATTTCTCTTCAAACTCAGCCATAGAATACGAATGAGAAATTTATTTTTAAATTCCACCCCTATAAGTCCATTTTATAGGGTTTTAAATAAACTCCATAAGTTAAGACTTGGGTATTGCAAGTTTCTGGCGCTAACTATTAGTTTTTTGAGGCATATTTTATTACACATTGTTTCTAGTGTATAAAATATTACTTTATAGTGATAATTAGATTTTCAAATATATTGTTAAAACTATTTATTATATCTTGTAGCCATTTTCTCTTAGAACAAAGTTATAAATTCACGGTTTTATTTGATTTTTTCAACTAATTTTCAACTTTTTAGTTAGACCAAGGCAATAATCAACTGAATTTAACAGACACAATTGCTTGAACTATTTATTATTCATAATGATATTCTTTTAGAATAATGCTAGAAAGTTGCAGTTTTTTCTAATATTTTCCACTTTTGGTCCACTTTCAAATTATATTGAGGTAATAATTAATTCAATTTAACAATCATAATAATTGTCTGAAGAATTGATTATTTTTAATAACATTCTCTTTGAATAATGCTAGAAAGTTCAGTTTTTTTTTCAATTTTTAACTTTTTGTCCACTTTTTACTTATGTTAGTGAGATAATTATTAATGCAAGTTGCGAACATATTTGTTCAAAAATTCCTTTTGGTTTATAACTATCTGCTCTAAGCTTAGAGTATTGCTAGAAAGTTGCGGGTTTTTCTGAAATTTTCAGCTTTTCTTTGATCTTTTAGTTTTCGCTAACTACTTTAAGGAAAAAATGCACATCCATATATGTATTTTATTCCATGTATTAGTTGCGCAAATAAGTTCTCGCTGTTTTTTTTATGAAAATGCACCTTTAGTGTGAAAAAATGGTTACAAATTTGTCATTCAAAGTATTGCCCATCGTTAGCTACAACTTTTCCCCATCTTTCTGGTCGAGCTCGAATACCATTACGGTAAAAGTTTTCATCTTTTGAGGCTATCCACGAATCAAGCCATCGACCATCGACCGGAACAAGTAATAATCGGACGACGCAATATCTCGGAAATACGGCGGATGGGGTATTACTTCCTATTTGAGCGTTTCCAAGTAGGTTTTAGCGGGTTTGGCAACGTGAGGCCGAGCGTTGTCAAGCTGTAGAATCACTTTTTCGTGCCTCTGCTCATATTGTGGCCGTTTTTCGCGCAGTGCTCGGCTCAATTGCATCAATTGAAGTCGATACCGTTCCCCAGTGATGGTTTCGTTTAGTTTCAACAGCTCATAATAAATAACACCGACCTGGACCTGGCAGCGTGAATATTCGGCCAAGCCGACGACGTAGAAGCATGACCGTCAGTCCCCATGACTTTCTTCTCTTTGGGTTGCTGTAATGAATCCATTTTATATCACCCGTCACGATGCGATAAAGAAAACCCTTCATTTTTTGCAGCTGAAGAAGTTGTTCACACGCGAAAAAACGACGCTCAACGTCCCTTCCCGGTAAGAAGAGAGGAATTCAAAAAAATTAAGAATCTGAATTCCCATTAATACGTGAATTTTCTTTCATCGAAAGTTCCACCAACGAGTAGAAAAAAAAAGCAAAACCTATTCCTTTTAATCGACTCAGAAAAATGTAATGGAAGCGTATTGGGAGGAATTAAAAAGTGGATAAATGTGAAAGAAAGAATAGAAAGGAATAAAATAATATCACTTTTAAGGCAAAACTGTAAATTGAAATAAATTCATTTTTTTAATAAATAAATATTGTATTACATTTATAAATTACGGGTCAAAAAAAAATTTGGGTAAATTATATGAACCTTTTTTTATTAATCTATTTAACAGAAACCTATTTTATTAACTTTAAAAATATAAAAGATTATCATGTTCAAATGATATAATAAATAACATTATATAAACAATACGTAAGTTACATATCAGTCCGACCGAGATTAATTCGAAGATATAATTCGCACAGCAGTAGTACGCACTACTGCTGTGCGAATTTGCATGGATAACACAGCCACAAAAAATGAATACGGAGCTAAAAAAACGATCTATCCAGTATAGGCGAAATCAAAATTTTTGAAATTTTCTGCTTACTATTTTTTTGGTTTGACTTTGGATTTTTGATTTAGGATAAATTTTTGCAACTTGACTGCTATAAACATCTGAAACAATTAGAAGGAATTAAAATAATCAAAAATAAAGCATATAAGTATGGAATTAAAAATGACCATGACAAAAAAATTGAAATTGCCAAAGTTATGTTGCACACGGAGGAATAGAAATCATATAAGTGCACGCATTTTGTGGACGGATTAGAAAGAATTGAATTATTCCAAAATACAGCATGTAAGTATGGAATTAAAAATAACCATGAGAGATGTGCCTACTGCTCGCATTAAGAGGAATTAAAAAAACGGAAGATATGTTCGCCTATATGGAATACAACACAAGTGGCATTCGTTAAGGGAATATAAAAGAATTGGTTTCAGAGATAAATCTATTCTTTCGTTAGGCAGTTTTCCCGATGGAAAATTAGCACATTCAAAAAAATTAAATAATACTCACTCTTACGTTTAAATATGAAAGTATTAATTTCTTTTAAATTCTTCTCTTCTTACCGGGTTGGCTTCAAATCATAGGGAACCCAAGTTCCTTGTTTTTAAATCATTCCCAACGCATGCAATCGTTTGGAAATGGCTTGGCGGGTACCTACTAATGCTGAAGCAAGCTCTTCTTGCGTTTGGCAAGAAGAAACATCTTTAAAAAAATTTTGTTAATAAAGAATCTCAACATCAAACATCTTCTTTGCGTTGTTTCACTCAGAGCAGCATATCCGTAATCTTTTTGGAGCTCTCGATGCGCTTCAGCCGCCGTTTTCTTCGAATGAAAGAAGAAAATCAACACTTCCCGCAAATGACGATTATTTGTCACAAAATCAGACATTTTCACCCTACCAAAAGTATGACGCCAAAATAAAGGTCACTAATGTGTCACAACGGTCTGTTTACCATATGTCTAAGCTTGGTTTATGGCGTTTTGGATATGTCAAAATCGACCCGCACTTACTACTGGAGCCATCTATTGACAAACAGCGAGAACTTGTTGCGCACCTAATAGAAAAGGGCCTAGCCGGTTAAGCATGTAAAATCTGCCCCCGCACGTATCAAGTTCAAATTTACGTCATAGTTTCATGCCCATGTGAAGTATAATTTCGCCCAATGATAACCTTAAAATTGAAAGAAAAATTAAAAAAAGTGGTTTTTCTCGAAAACCACTCAACCGATTTTGATGAAAAAAATATATGTTACTCTCATTGATGTATGTAACATATATTTTTTTTCATCAAAATCGGTTGAGTGGTTTTCGAGAAAACCCAATTTTTTTATTTTTCTTTCCCCCTCCATAAGTCACTAAAAAATGCAATTTTAAGGTTATCATTGGGCGAAATTATACTTCACATGGGCATGAAACTATGACATAAATTTAAACTTAATACGTGCGGGGGCAGATTTTACATGCTTAACCGGCTAGGCCCTTTGAGGAATATTTCAAATACCTGTTTTATTTCAGAAAAACATGTTCACAAAAAGAAAGATTGTTTGCAAAATTATTTTCTCTATTTTTTATTTATTATTTGTTCGTGACCAAAAAGACAGCAAAGATGAAGATTTCAGAAAAAAACGCTACTTTCTAGCAATTATCTAAGAGAAGATAGTTATAAGCAATAATACATTTTTCAAACAATCATGTTTGTTAACTTGTCTTTACATCGTTATTAAACTGAAAACAAACTAATAAATTTTAGGAAAGGGAACACCTTTGAACCATGAACTGCTATTCATATTTTGCGTTGTTACTCATTTCTAAAAAAATTGAGAATACAAATCGTTAAAAATAAAAAGTTGTTTTTATCAAAAACGCGTGGTACGAGTTTTTTCTTTATCCGCTTTCATTAGATTAAATAATATCACACGTTGAACACAAATTTTGACAATTTTTTGATAGTGAACACTTTCAATTTTCCAAATTCAAATACTCAAAACTTTTTACTAACAATACATCATTCTCAGAAGAAACTAATTTATTATTCGAAATCTACGATTAATGAAGTAAATTAATAAGTAAATTTATGAATAAATTGAAGTAAATTGAATTAAATAATGAATTAAAAATTAAATTCTCTTAGAACTATAAATTGACTAATATATATGAAGTTCTTGTAATTTCTTACTCTTATAAATATGTTATTCTTTCTCATTGCAAACAGTTTTTTGGGTTAGGATAGGGAGGCAGAAGATTATTCCAATGTTAGAAATCTTTGGTGGCCCTAAAAAGGGTCGATTAAATTAGATGGCCCTGAAAAGAGTCGATTTTACTATTGCTGTAAAAAAATGCCCCTACAAAGCATTGTGAATGTACGTAAATTTCACTTTAACTGTATGTGCTCGAGATGAGATTAATGAACACGATAATGAGAGAATATGCTTTGGAGAATCGATGCAAGTGCACAACTTCACCTTACCCATCGAGGATTCACTTTCGATGGCCCATCACTATTTCAGCCAAAAAGGATTACTTGAAGAAAATTGTTGTATTTGCGTTAACAAGCGGAATTGAACTTACTTACAATATATCATAACAGCAACAAATGATTAGATTTGAAAAAATGTAATGAAATTCATAAAGTTGGAGAAAATCTGGAATTAATGAGTAACTGAAATATATATTCGATTGTAGCATATTGACAAAATGCTATAATGTTATGAAGTAGAATTTACATGAACCTACCAAAAAATGGTTTAGCAGAGAAGTTTGAAAACATATTTTTTAAGGGAATAACAAAATTCCAGGACCATGAGCAACATTCAGAAACATCATCAATAGATATACTTTATCGAATTTTTAAATTATATAAAAAAAGCATGTTTGATATGACAAAAAACATTCCTTCGTAAAAAACATTTGGTGGCCCTAAAAAGGGCCGTTTGTGTATTCGTAGCTCATGAAAATATTACAATCATAACATTTTCCTTCAATTTACTTCTTTGCAACTTTCTTTGCCGCAGCCTTCTTTTTGGGAGAAGCTGCCTTCGCCTTTTTCGGGGCAGCCTTCGCAGCCTTAGGTTTGGTGGTAGTTTTTGCCTTAGGTGGCTTTGCAGCAACCTTTACTGACTTCTTCTTTTCAGCAACAGCCTTTTTCGCTTTAGGAGCCTTCTTCGCGGATGCTGGTTTCTTTGCCTTTGCCGCAGATTTAGCCTTTGCAGCAACCTTGGTAGATTTAGGCTTGGCCTCAGTTTTTCCCACAGGTAATTTGAATGATCCGGCAGCACCTGATCCCTTAGTCTGGACCAAAGCTCCGCTGGCAACAGCGGATTTAAGGTACTTTCTTATGAAAATGGCCTGTTTGTCAGCATCAACTTTGTATGTTGCAACAATGTACTTCTTGATTGCTTGAAGAGAAGAGCCCTTTTTTTCTTTCAAGGCCGTGACTGCTGCAAGAACCATCTCGGATGCAGGAGGATGAGCTGCCTTCGCAGTGACACGGGGCTTCTTTGTTTTTGGAGTAGCAGCCTTCTTAGGAGATGCAGCCTTCTTGATAGGTGTTGCCACTGCAACAGGTGAAGCTGGAGAATCGACTTTGTCAGCCATTTTGATCTAGAAGTTCTCTTGAACACTTGAGACAAAAAACGAAATATGGTTTCACAATATTTGCGAAGAAAAGAAGAAAAAGGGGTGGGGATGAGGGGGCCCCAACCATCGCCCCC
>CAKNXH010001191.1:0-30621 GCA_932178445.1 Andricus quercusramuli
GCCAAATGTTGGTGTATAAAAGTAAACTTCTTCCACCAAAAGTTCTTGATTCAGGTCTGCATCTGAAGTTTCGAAGGATTGAGATCATGAATTGAGATTCCGAGTTCTGCTTTTTGTGTGAAAATAACAATCAGCCCTTTTCAGGGCCTATAAGTCTATTTTAACGAGGGAATTTCTGTTTTGCCTAAAACATGATTTTCTCCCTATAAACGGTCTCCCTATAAAAACCTTGTGTATGTGATATTGTGATTGTGATCTAGTGATTATAAAAACGGACATTTCAAAAACGGGCATCCTCGTAGTGATGAACTTATTGGCAAAAGCGTGTGTTGTGTGACAGGAGTGAATAAGTCGCAAAATGGCGGCCAAAAATAAACTTAAGGTGAGAGCCTGGGATGACACCATCACCGAAAAATTCAAGCCCTATGACAGAACGGCCAGCAGCAAAGGAACACCAATCAAACTCAGCAACAGGTTTGATGCCTTAGAAGAAGTGACACTGATGGAACAGGAAAACAAGGAAACTGAAACTGACGAGAAGGACAACCAACATACATCACAACCCCAGAACGAGAACAGCAAACAGGGCAAAAAGCAAAAAATGCCCCCAATCATAATAGAGAGCTATGTCAACGATTATGCATTGCTCATCAACTTGATACATGAAGTAACGAAGGGAGATCCAGAAATAAAGAAGAACTTCAAATCTACCAGAATAACTATCTACGCTGACAAGAAAGAGGATCATGACAATATTCAAAAACTATTTGCCGAGAGAAGTGTACCATATTACACATATTCCATGAAACAAGACAAACCACAGAAACTCGTTATTCATGGACTGGGATACCTGGCTGAGACTGACATTAAAATAGATCTGGAGCGACAAGGACTACAAATAACGAGAGTATTCAGACTAAAAACCAAGGCTTCAACATCAGAGGACTCAGAATACGATGCTGCCTTTAACTCTCCCGTCTACATGGTAATACTGCACAAGGATGCTAAGCTTCAGGATGCCTTCAAAATTAGGGCAGTATGTTTCATGAGAATTCGATGGGAAAAATACCGTAATACAAGACAAATCACACAGTGTCGATGATGCCAGAATTTTGGACATGGAACCGAAAATTGCCACCAAAAACCTAGGTGTGTCAAGTGTCTAGTTGGCCACCTCACGACAGACTGCCCGAAAACTAGTGAGCAAAAACCTCAATGTGTAAATTGCAAAGGTGAGCACCCTGCAAACTACAGCGGATGTGAAACATATAAAAAGCATCTTGAAAAAGTGGAATTACTAAGGCTGAAGAGGAGTCCAAAACTACAAAATCATCGTCCTGCTCCAGTCTACAATAATGGAAATGATTCATTGAATTTTCCACCTCTACCACGAAGCAGATGGCAGTACAACCTACCAAGACCAACTCTCCCTGCAACAACTCGAACAGGCAACACACCATCAGCATGGACAACTGGAAAGACTCCGCTGTTACAGCAAAATCAACGCACAACTGAACCCAAAGACAAGGAAACGCCAGACATACAGGATCTACTGGGCGTCTTCCAGGAAATAAATCAACTATGTGACATAGGTAAACTCTTCAAATTAGCAATTAAACTTAAAGAAAAATTGTATACATGCCAAAATAATTTCCAAAGATTACAAGCAATTAGCGAGCTAGCAGTTGAACTCGATGGATAGTCCCGTTAAATGCAAAAACCTAAAACTAGTACACTGGAACGCCAGTGGTTTAGAAAACAAAAAACTGGAAATACCCACGTTCCTTGACAGCTATGATGTAGATATATTCATGGTTGGGGAAACATGGTTCAATAATAAATCCAAAACACGGTTACCTGGATATAAATGCTTTAGGAAAGATAGGCCAAGCAAAAAACCTGCAGGGGGAGTAGCCTTGTATGTTAAAAATCATATCCCTTGCATTGAAATAAAGCTAGATAATATCAAATCATTTGAAGCGCATGCAATTAGGCTAGAAAGTCAAATAATATTAGTATCAATATATGCCCCGCCAAAGAGTCACATTAGTACAACTGAACTAAACTTCATTCTCAACCTAAGTAGTAAAGTCATAATAGCTGGAGATTTTAATGCCAAACATGTCAGCTGGAACTGCTACAATAATAATAAAAATGGAAACATAATATATGATTATATAAATCGAAATCCCCTTGCCCTAGAATTCCCAGACAATTTTACTCTATATCCCTATAATCCAAAAGCTCGACCTAGCATTGTAGACCTAGCTATCAACAAAAACATTGTAAATATGCAATCAATTGATGTTCTTGACGAACTTTGCTCTGATCATAAACCGGTCTTAATATTGCTTAGTGATGATCAAATTAACATAGAATTGCCGTCTTCTTCTAAACTTTTAAACTATAGAAAAGCTGATTGGAAAAAATTTAAAGAACTCATTAACACTAGAATAATAATAAACTCGGCACTTGATAGCATTGATTCGATCGATAAAAGTGTCAATGACTTAATGAATATAATTAATAATACTATTAAAGATTCTATCCCTTTACAAGAAACCTTTGAACATAAAAATAAACTACCGGAAAATATAACCCAGCAAATTAAACACAGAAACTCTTTAAGAAAAATTTTACAGAAAACTAGGAATATTTACCTAAAAACCTTTGTAAATATGGCGAACCGCAAAACCAAAATTTCGATTACTGAACATAAAAATAACAACTGGGGAGATAAACTTGCATCACTTAACACTAAGGATAATTCCTTGTGGAAAATGGCTAAATCTTTAAAAGGGCTAAATAAAAGACACATACCCCCTCTTGAAGGTCTAGACCACGTCCTATTTTCTGATAAAGACAAAGCGGAAGCAATTGCCGATAATTTTGAAAGTGTCCACAAACTAACTGGTAATATGGGATATCCTGAAAATAATAATCTAATAAATTCGCAATATAATGAAATTACCCACTCTGACATAAATCTAGATGAAATCAGATTAGCTACCCCCAAAGAAATTAAAAAAGCTATATCCAAAACAAAAGCAAAGAAAGCCCCTGTACTAGACGGAATACAAAACATCATATTGAAGTATCTACCTAAAAAAGCGATAGTGCAAATAACCCATATATACAATGCATGTCTAAAGCAAGGCTACTTTCCTGCAGAATGGAAAAAGGCAAAAATACTTCCTATATATAAACCTGGAAAGGATAAAACCTCTGCCCAAAGCTATAGGCCCATCAGTCTACTCCCTACCATTAGCAAAATATTTGAAACTGTCATATTAAATAGACTCCATATTCATGAACAAATCAATAAGCAATTAATTCCAGAACAGTTTGGATTTAGATCGGGACACTGGACAGTACAACAGCTAGCTCGACTCACTGACTATATTAGTACAAATTTTAATATTAAGCACAGTACAGCTGCTCTCTTCCTAGATATGGAGAAAGCTTTCGATACTGTATGGCATAAGGGACTCATAGCAAAATTAAAAATTTATAATATACCGCAATACCTAATCAAAATTATGGAAAATTACCTCTGTGATAGAACCTTTGTAGTAGAAGTTAATTGTAAATTATCAACTGAAAAACGCATCAAAGCAGGCGTTCCGCAAGGTTCCGTCCTTGGACCAGTATTATTTCTATATTATATAAATGATATACCAAAGTCTAGCGATGTAAATATAGCCTTATTTGCTGACGACACAGCAATCTATACAACGTCTCGACGTAAAAGAATTGCGATAACCAAATTGCAAAAGTATGTATGCGAGTTAGAAAAATACTTTGTTAGATGGAAGCTTAAGATAAATACGGACAAGACTGAGCTTGTGATATTTTCTCATAATGATGGTGATACAAATATCCCAGAGTTAAAAATGTATAATGAAACTATCAAGCCGGGAAAACATGCCAAATACTTAGGAGTAATATTAGATTCAAAACTAAGTTATGCCATTCATGCCAAAAAAGCGCGTAGTAAGGCTGGTGCTGTGATAGGCTCTCTATACTCTCTATTATGCAGTAAAAGTAAGATGAACGCGCAAAATAAAATTACAGTTTATAAAATGGTTATCCGACCAATAATGCTATACGCGGCACCTATATGGGGAAACACGTTTAAAACTAATGTAGAAAAATTACAAAAGATACAGAATAAGTGCCTGAGAATGGCCATTAGCGCAAAAAGAGGGACAAGGATCACTGAGTTGCATGCAAAAACTAAAATTACTACACTCAAGCAGGAAATATTTCAAATATCCCAACATTTCTACAATAACCAACTGTCTCTTCCAATCCTGAAAGATACATCTTCGCTACGTTATGAAGATGCACCTTTCAGGATCAAATATAAATTACCACAGCACTTGTTACAAAATTAAAGAACCTATTTCCACAATACTTCAATTCTCGCAGCCAAAAATAGCTAAAGTAACTGTAAATATTGTATATAGATTAGATAAATCTAGGTTAAGTTGTAATATATTCTATGTCATAAAATTAAATAGGTTTTTCCAAAAAATTTTCCTAATAAATAAGATTCAAAACTAGCGAAACAAAAAATTTACCACAACTACAATAAGAACTCAAAAACTATTTATGGGTAAAGTCGTTTAAGATAGGAACCAAAAATGTATACCGCACATATGTAATAACAATATATGAACAATAAAGAACATTTTGAACTTGAACTTGAACAAAAGTTCTTAATACAATCTGGTCCAGCACCGGAAAAGTTCTTCGTGCCTCTAAGTGCTTTTTTCACCTCTTCGGCAGTGACTGATGGGCACTCCTCCTCAGATTTTATGAGGCTGTCGCAAAACTCCTTGAAGCGGATAATATTGTCAGTATCTTCTTTCAACTCTAGTGTTTTCGGGATCTTGTACAACTCTCTCCAAAAAGTCTCTACCTCCTTGGGCTTGGGTGGATTTTTTACAAAAACAGGGGGATCACTGAAGAGGCGT
The DNA here is from genome assembly GCA_932178445.1 of Andricus quercusramuli. NCBI lineage: Eukaryota > Metazoa > Arthropoda > Insecta > Hymenoptera > Cynipidae > Andricus > Andricus quercusramuli. Next base: position 4,980 of record CAKNXH010001191.1, read on the forward strand.
GAAGGGTCAGCAAGAAACTGTTGATTCTCCCTGTTTCATCTCTCCCTCTTCTGTATCCTCCTCCTTGCGTCAGATAACAGCCTTATTTTGTCAACAATATGCTGCTTGATTGTCAGCAGCTTTGACTTGTTCAGTGTGTGATTCAAGGTCCTTAGTTCTTGAGCGAACTTTCGAACCCTTTCCGTGAACGGTCTACCAGATGTTATGTAGTCAATCACACATTGAACACGGGACGCATTCTGTCTTGCCCATCCAATTTTCTTGTTCAGTTGATGCAAGCGTCTTCTGGTCTTCTGATCCATCGTCGGTTTCAGCCTTCGATTTGAATCAGCCAAAGCTCTCGCAGCACCATAAACTGAGCTATTGATGGTCCAGAGGTCGGACTCTTGCGAGATATCTCCACGAATGGAGGCATCCATTTCAGCCAGATCTTGGGGCTTAAGAGGAACTTGCATGTTGATATTCCTCCTTGTACTGAAATTGCGATCATCTTCCAGAAGGTGCCTGCTTTCTGCGGTTGGTCTTAATGTCGTTTCATCTTCGTCTGCAGCTTGTTCAAGCAGCGGTTGAGGAAGCGCTCCGCGTACATATCCATTTTTCCGGAGGTAGTCGGCTTGATTTCGCAAAGACTGATGCGAAACGTATTGGAGCTCTGGGTGTTTCTGGCACCACAGAGTATGCATACGCGCCATAAAGCCTCCGCGAACAGGGATAATACTGGCATCGTAGCAGTCAAGCACGTCATTCTTAAGTTGATCCGTCCACTGAATGTGGGCGTTTCGCCGGTTCGTCGTCGTGTTTCCATCTAAATTATTTTCAGCACCCCGAACTCTAGGATGATCGGCATTGTTTGCCGATCCATTGTCGGGTGCTCTGCGCGTTCGATCGTTTTGAACCGCATCGACAACATTTTGGTGGTTTGTTGGTTTCATTGTTGTTCCCACGAGCAGCTAGGGAAAGGGTTTGTCAATCCTTGTAGAGCCCCGCGTGCAAGGATAAGGCTGATACTCTGAGACGTCGCCCGGTATCCGGTATATATATATTTTAGATCATTCCTGTCGAAATTTCTACGATTTTGAGACAAAATTTAATAAAACTGCCCATATGGAGACGGCGACTGACACTTGTGACCGCTAGGGTCGCTAGCTAAGCTTGGCAAATCGCCGTCCCCATAGTGGGCCGTGTCGAAAATCGAATAGACCTCTTTTTCTAGCCTATGGAGGTAGAAATAGAGATGCGTTCTATTTTTGACTTTGAAACGGCCCCGGTGTCCCACTGTATAGCAGATATAGGTTGTGACATGTCACTCGAGGTTTTATACGTATAATACATAAACGACGTAATACACGTAGAAATTGTAGAAAACTATGTATAATACATATCAAAGATGTCGGACGTAATTTACGCTGGCGGGACTGCATTTGACAGATTTGAATAATTGACATAACCTCTTATAAAGCTGTTAAATCTATTTAATTTGAATTTTGAGAGAAAAATGTTAAGACAAGTATAAAAAAAATTTTCAGGGGGGGATACCGTGGGAAAAAATTAACTTCGAGCGCCAGAAATTAGAGAGTAAAAATGTTGCGAAGTGTTTATTTTGTCAAAAAGTTTTCAAAAACACAGGTTATAAGCGACTGAAGGCCCACAGGTAACGATTAATTATAGGTCAGGATACCATGTTTTCATATTTATGCTTGTGCTCCACATGCACGAAAACGTTTCGGATGATAAAGTACGATAAACATTTATAATAAATATGTATATTATCTTTAAACTAATTTGTTCAGGAAAGTGATGAATAATTACGAATAATTAATTAATTGCTCAATATTAGTTGTTTCTGTAAGTCAATTGGGTATTTTTAGAATAACGAATTCAAAAATCCCGCCCATATAGTCACGTGAGCAAATGTAAAATACATTTGTAGAAAACTAAGGACGTAATATACGTATTAATATACATGTCGAAAACCATTTAATATACGTAATGTATTATACGTACCCATCCCTGCTGTATAGGCTTGAAATCTTATTGGAAACTATACAAAGTAAATAAGAATTATACGGTAAGTAAACTTACATTAAAAAGTATTGAACATTTTCAACCCCCATAAGAATCCCGTTTTTGTCCTTCATTTTTCAATCCTCGATTATAGGCATCGCAAAAATAAGATTTGAATCCATTTACATATATGACGATTCCCTTTTTTCCCTTACGATAAAATATTGTATAGGAAAATATCAGTATAATGAATTTCATATAATTTTTTCGCGATTATACAAAAATCATTGTAGAAAAATCAGTGTGGAAATAAATAATATAAAAATGTTGAAAGTATTACTGCAAGAAAGTAAACGCAAAAATGGTGTCTTGAAAATTAATGAGATTTTAAAAAGCTCTGTATCAATATTTCTTTCCAACGGTACTGCGCAAGCGTCGCACCAGCAGCAGCGTCATTGGATGTTGATCGCGCGCTCATTTAAAATGATTAAATATACAAATTATACAATATATGATAATCACGAAGTACAAACAAATATGATGAATGATTTGAAATTCACATTGGTGAAAAAAGATATTCCTTCCTTTGAACTCAAAATCAATCATTCATTTTTAAAGAGTACAATCATATAATTATTTCACCTTACACTTAAGAGACTATTTTTTTATCTGAGAATTAATTGTCATCATCTCCACAATGATGATTTATTATAAAAAATTGATTCACACATGTAATAGTTTTAAAAAGTGCGCCATTTGCTGTCAATGAGAGTGCCGATGCCACGCATGCGCAATGTAGTTGGGAAGCCAAATTGGGTCACAACCTGAAATTCCTGTAATCGACAGACCCTGATCATGAAGTGCGAACGAAGCGGACAGTGTTAACCGTGTGAACTCACTTTAATGACGTTCATTGTAAATATAACCTAGCGGCCTAGACTAGACTATATAAAAATCGTTGAAGCGGTCTGCCAATGGTCTGCCATGTTGGTTCGTTGGTTCCATCGCGTGCGCGTCTTCAGATTGTTCAGTGAATTTTATTCACAGCATATTGCATTAAAAATACGAACCGCACCGAGATTTTGAAGAAACTTTGATTTTTACCCGAATTTTTCGAACATTTGTGTATTTTGAGGTTAGATTCGCTCATAGTGTTTTGGTGCTTTCAGTTCTCAAGAAAACACCGAAAGTGAAAGCAGCCTATATTTCTCCTTTCTGGATTACGAGGACAGATCTTCGATTTTCAGGATTTTCTAAATTTAACTTCGAAAATGATGTACACGGTAAGTTTTCCGACCAATCATAAAATACAAAAACGGTGTCTGATGACACGTTAAACGTGCTTGCAAATGAAAGTACGCTGCACGTGAAAATTCGATCGTGCCCGTTGCCCGAACATTAAGGAAATATGAGGCACGAGAAAGTCCGCTTATGAGGAATAAACTAAAAGCAGGAAATAGTTTCGAAAATATTAGCATTTTAAACATGGCAGTGTCTACTTGCGTCGATGAAATCCGCCTATTTTTACCAAAAATAGCCGCGCTTTTTCGGTATGTGTATAGTGTAGACACTCCCTATAAGCAATTTGAATATATATTCTAATTATTCTAAAAAGCGTCCTATTGGCGCTAATGATGAATCAGAAGAACTAATTACTAAAATGCACAAGTTTTTCAAATTTATTTTCGCGAGATAATGAAAAAATCATTAAGATTTGTACGATTTAATTCTTAGTCAACTCCATAAAATCATCTACCTAACTTGATTTTTGGCTGAATTCAAATTTATTGAAATAATAGTGATAAACAAAAAAATCTAATTTTGTGTAGATCCGAAAAAAATGTGTATAATAATATTATCTGTTTTTATTATTAATAATAATAAAGTTTCAATAAATTGCGTCCAATATAAATATTTTATATAAAGGGATTTTTTAATTGAAGGTTCGTAGTTTTTTTTTTTAATTTTTCTTTTTCTTCAACGTAAACTGGACTTCAGCATGGAAAACGAATATAACAATAATTTGAAAATTGGAAATTAAAGGAAGCAAATTATTATAAACTAAGCTATGAACGTTATTTTTAATTTTTAAATTGCGCACTTGAACGTGTTTTATTTTGCAGTAGACTCTTATCAGTTTATGTGCTTGTAACGACGTTTCCACTTGGAAAAGTTTACTTAATACAAGTATTTTTATATGAACTCTCCTTTTTCAAATTCCCCCTATTCTCGAAAATCTTACCTTTTTAACATTTTCTCTTTAAATTTATGGTATTTTGAAATGAGATATTGAAATTACGCAGGAAGCTCGCCGAAATTAGTAAATCAACTTATATAATATATATAAGTATAAATAAATATGTATATATTATATATAGTAATTTGAAAAATAAGTATTAAAAGTTAAAAAAGTTTTAATTGAAATTATGTAAAACATTAAATAGTTGAAAAATTGAATATTCCAATCTGATCAACTGCAAAGTTAAATGTTCTTCCTTGAACGGAACCTAAACACAATAAAAAAAATTTTAATATAAAATATTTCAGGCACTCAAACTGTTTTCACAATTCAGTTGAAGAGCATTGAAGAGTGCAGTTAAAACTTTGAATTCAAAGTGTTAATTATAATAAGGACAAAATACAAACCTTGAAAATAAATATTTCATTATACTTATAAGTATCACGATGTAATCGTTAATTATGGAATTTTGTTTAACTAAAATATTCTCGAATATGAAAATAATTTTAAACATTTAAAAAATTGTTTATCCAACAAATGTTATTTTTGTCGCACTTTTTTATATTGCCGTGAATGGATTTCTTACGAGCTCAGTATATCCAACTTTAAAAAAAAAATTCTTTAATGACAGAAATAATTAAACAATCATTAAAAAAATTACATTTCTTATAAAAAGATTTTTCTTTTATAAATGTAAAAATAAATGTTAAATCTTTCCCCTATTTCCCCCTTTTTCGTGAAAAAAATACACAATTTCCCTTTTCTTTGAGCTACTTTTGTGCTGTGATCCCTGAAGTATAAAGAGTTTCCAAAGTTCTATAATATGTTGAAACTGCTAGTATTTTGAACAAATTTCCAGCTTAAAGTTCTTAAAAATTATCAGCTTCCGGTGATAGATTAGAACAGCGTAATACAGGCATACTAAAGAACATTTTAGAGGTCTGAAGACACGTATTTTATAAATGTAAATTGACGCAAAAAAAAAAAATTTATTTTGAACAAAATTATTGTAACCGACTGTGTTGACTTGCGGCAAACAGTAGTCAAAATCAGGAATTTACAATTCATAATCCTCTACAGGTTCTATTTATTGACGGACTTTGATGTTTTTTTTTTTAGAAACGCTCAGCATTAAATTCTTACAAACTTGTCCGGCTTTAATTTGTAAATTGCTTGTATACAATAATATTTAAACAAATAAAGTGACAAAGTTAGCATTTTCGACAATATGATTTTTATCTGTGAAAAAATGGCGTAATAAACTCACTATTGGTCAGTATTATTGCACCTGCACTCATAGAACATAAGTATTATATTAATATTTAACTGAATTATTATAAACAATTATTATAAAGAAATTCTTGACTATGGTACTTAACTGTTGAAAACATTTTTTTCATCTAAAATTTGTTACATTGACTGCTAGATTGATATATCCTAACGACTTATCACCATACCTCAACAATGTATATTGTTATAAACAGTTTTGTCAACAATGATTCAATTTTGGTTATTTCCAGCTGACACATCTCCTTCTCATTGAACCAAATTAAATTTGTTTCAGAAATGATTATCAATTGTGAAATATTGTTAAAAGTAAATAGATGCAATTATTTATAACAAATATATTTTAAAAATTTCCCAATTGCGCGATTTTTCGTAGAAAAAGTTAATACCTAATTGAAACTGATCTGAAATTGCAGAATTATTTGACAATTATAATTGCAACGTGACTGAGTGGAATTAGAGAGTACCAGTGGTTTTTAATACTAAGGACATTAGTCTAACATCTCGATTGCAGATGCATTTCAGGAACATAAATATTCAGTTTAAGATTTAAGCCAATAATTGTTCTAAACAATTTATATAAAAAATTATTTTTATAAGTTACTCATCCACTACGAAAAACTTTATCTTGGTTAAAAATTCTTAAACATCTCTTAGAAGTATTTATAATAAACATATTTTTTGTCGAAATTATGTTTTTCTCTTCAAACAGCTTTCAAAATAATTCTAAATTTTATAAACAAATAAAAAAATTTAGCGTTTTTCATCGGGCAAAAATTATTTATTCTGCTAAATCGTTTCGTAACTATCTCAGTTTTTTGTTGCGGTTAAGCACCGTATGAAAACCATTTTTTATAACAATTGGCTCGCATTTAATACTTTCACATAGTTTTTAACAAATTATAAGAACAAAAAGCAACTTAAAAGTATTGTAGAACCTCATTTGACATTAAGAAACCTTGTAAACATTTCGTTTTTGAACGGAATAGATTTTATAAGTAAAGTGTAAAAATACAGCATTTTTACACACTAAATGTAATTGTTTCTAATCAATACTAGTAAATTAGCTGAAAATAAGGAGTTTATAAAAGGCCATAAAGTTTATAAAAGGGTTTATATTTATATAATAAAGGTTTAAGGTTTTTTTTGTGGTCGCTGATCACGAGTCTGAGATCAAAATTCAAAATAACGGATCCAATATGGCGAAGAAAAAATTAAAAAATGGGTCCCATTGCTTAAAAATGGGTCCACAGGGTTTTTTTGGCGGCTGATTACGAATCCGAAGTAAAAATTCAAAATGACGGATCCAGTATGATGGGCAAATTATTTTAAATAAGTATTGTATACGCCATTTTGAATTTTGGGATTCTTACTTCAGATTCGTTATCAGGACCCACGAACCCCCGAGAACCTATTTTGAGGCTACAGGACTTTTTCACATTTTTTCCGCCATATTGAATCCGTAATTTTGAATTCAGATTCGTAATCAGCGACCCACAAACCTCCTGAAGGCCTACTTTGAAGCCACGGTACTTATTTTTTATTTTTACCGTCATATTGGATCCGCCACTTTGAATTTTGGAATTTTTACTTCAGATTCGTAATCAGCGACCCACAAACCCCTCTGAGAACCCATTTTGAAACCAAGGAACTTATTTTTACATTATTTGCCCGCCATATTGGATCCGCTTTTTTTATTTTGAAAAGCGACCCCAAAAACCTGCCGTGCACGAAATTTTAACCAATTCGTGTAAGGAAAAATATATGCTTTATAGGGTTAAGACTTTTCTTAGGAGAAAAAAAAAATAATACTCGTAAAATGTCCAATTTTGATGTTTTCTTTGTTTAATTAATAAATTCCACAGAGTGACATTAAAAAATAGGACCTGAAGCCGGTCTGCAGGATATAATCCTGAGCATTACAAAAAAAAACTTCAAAAGTAAATTCCCGATTCCTCCCACTGTGTACCGGTACAAACAAGAAAGAAATTTCAATGAAATTACGTTAAAAATAACCCTAGAAAAAAACAGCGGAGTTCGATAAGCATGTAGATTGGAAAATAGGCCATGTCACGTCTCCTTGACAACCCACTACGATCATAAAACGAATATGAAACTTTTTTCATATTTATGTAATAATATCGCCCGAAAAATTATAAGAAGCTCCGTTTCATAAATATATGTAAATTCATATTACTTTTTTAAATAGTGCCCAGGTAAATAAGTCAATTAATTATTTTGCCTCCGATCCTAAAAACATCCCTTGGGGTGCTAAATGCATAAAAAAATGCCTTCGGCTACATTCGCCTGTCACACGAAATGCATAATTGCTTATCTTATCCGCCTACAGAGGGCGCTACAATACAACACAAGCGGTTATAAACCACGAAAAGAAATATTTATTTTTTAATAGTATGAAGAATAGAAAATTTATTTACTAAAAGCCGCAAAATAAATTCCGTGTAAAATAAATATCAATTCAGCGAAATATCACGGAAAACTGGGGGGGGGGGGGAAGAAATTCTTAATGATTGGGAATTTTGTAAGCTCGAAAGTAATCTGGAATTTTGAATTGGTTTTGGAATTACATTATCGGTCATAATACAGTTTTTCCCAATTTCGTTCTCTGACCTTTCCGGGTGTAAATATTTCCCCTAGTTCACGAAAGTCTCGGGGTTTTCAGCTTACTGGATAAATCTACAGCGCTAAATATTATTTTGTAATTTTTGCATAATTGATCGCGAGATTACACGATGCCGCCAGTGTCAATATCAATTTTGACCCCCCCCCCCCCCTATTATTCCGCGGTATTGTGCTAAGTTCATATGTATTTTCCACATAATTGTCTTTGCAGCTTTTACGAAATGAACTTTCTGTTCTCTATGCAATAAATATTTATTTATTTTTCGTGTCTGATAACCTTTTTGAAAACTTGAAGAAGTAATGCGCTTGTATGCGACATATCAGTGACGCAGGATTTTTTTGTGTGATTGTAGCGCCCTCAGTTCTATATTGATAGAATTATTTATATTCTATGAGTTTAGGTGCAACGTTAATGACCAATAGTGAATTTATTTTGGCATATTTTTTGTTTGGAGATAGAAAAATCTACTGTCTAAAATGCGAACTTTGCTATTTTATTTGTTTATGTATTATTGCACACAAAAAGCAATTGAAAATATCAAGCTAGCCGAGTTTTTAAGAATTTCACGCTAAGCGTTTCTAAGAAAAAATATCAAAATCTGTCAAGAAATAGAGCCTGTAGAGGATTATGAATAGTAAATTCTTGATTATGAATACTTTGCGGCTGTGCAGCGTAAATGTTACACCAGGTTGGACCTTCGTGCCCACTGGGCTCTAATATAGAAAATACTCATTTATTTTTTTCACGTCCCCGATTCCCTCCCACTTTTTTAAAAGTTTATTATGTTATTTATTATTTTTATTAAAGTAAAACTTTTCGTATCTGTTTGTACTACTTTTCTTAGTTTCATTTAAATTGAACTTTTTGTTGTTCGATTTTCTCTTTTTTGTACATTTTTTGCTTTTTACATCATTGTCTTTAGAACTATAAAGTTTTATTTCTTGAAAGAGTAGTTTTTAGTTTTTTAAAGAAAAGTTTATCATTTCAATTTTGAAATATGCCCCCTCCCTGTTCCCTAAAAAGCGACTATTTCTCCAACTGTTTCAGGGCACCACGGCAACACAGGACACGAGATTCAGCGACAAGGAGAAGAAACTTCTCAAGCAGATGAAGTTTGGAGATTCTTTATCACAAAAGGTTATTTATTTTGTTATTTGTAATTTTTGAATTTACACGAATTTGAGAGATTTCAATTTTGCAAGGATGTAAATTCAGGTGATTTCATTACATGTAATGTTTTTAACATTCAATTTTTCAAAATTCAAAATTATTTACTTGAATATTTTTGTATTCAAAATTTGGATCTTTTGAGCTCACGCTTTCGTAAATTTAATCGCTTTAAATTTTTTTCAAAGACCTAAGATTTTAAAATATCAAAATTAAAAAAAAATCAAAACATAACAATTTTTTATTTATTCTCCAGGTGGATATGAGTAAGGTGAAACTAGACGTCATCAAACCCTGGATCACGACAAAGATAACACAACTCCTCGGAATGGAGGACGATGTTGTCGTCGAATTTGTATATAATCAACTCGAGGAAAAGGTACGACAACCATCATCCATTTTAATATTTAAATTTATTTAATATTTCTAAATAATTTTGAATGGTTTTATAATTGTTTACTTACCATTCAGTGACACTAGAATTATGTTTCATGATGTCAATAATTCTACACTGAATTACAAAAAACAAGCTTATTGCAATTCATTTGCTTTTTAAGTATTAAAAATTAGATTCTACGAACTCAAACCTAAAATCAAAAGGTTGATCAATGGCTTTTTCCCCTCATGATAGGAAAGTAACATTTTAATCATTATTTCAGCACAATGTCTCCCATCGAAGACTTGGGTGCAATAGCAATGACAAATTGAAATTTAAAAAAAGTTTAATTATAAATACTAGTGTTTGCGTCCTGCTTGTCATTGCATCCAAATCTTCAGCCAGAAAATGATATCGACATTGAAATACTTGCAAGGCAAGAAAAACCTGCACTTTTCGTTTTCTTTTAGTTTTTTTTTTGTCTTGGTTTAAGTCATTTGTTATTTGTCCGAGATGTTTGAGCAAGGTGTCTAGAAACAAGGGGGAAATTGTGTTATTCAGTTTCGAATACCTGACTCTAAAACTGTTCATTTTTGTAAATGCCTCCAAATTAACATTCTTTAATTAAAATTGTTTGTTAATTAAAAGCTTGATAATTAGATTATTCTAATGCTAAACGTTTGCAATTAAAAAATTTATCGATTGTAACTTATACATTCTTCAAACTTGAACAATTCCAAAATAAAGAGTTTAAAAATTTAACTATAAATGGGTCTTTCCATGTCAAAGGCAAAACCCAAGTCGATGATGCTGATTTTTGTTTATTTTATAGTGTTTAGGGTACAAAATAGTGGTAAAAAACGATTCTGAAAAAGTTTCAATCGTTTATTTAAAAATAAATGTTTAATTATTGTTTTTCAAGCCTCATGCATCACCGATTTTTGTGAGACTCGATTAGGTCGTATTTTTGTTTAGTCGCCATTGAGCAACTGTTTATGAGATATGAGTAATAAACAAATTTTAGAAGTAAATGCAAAACTTCGACTATTTTGATTTTAAACATTATTCTTTTACGTGAAATTATTGCTTGACGCTTATTGAATAGTTTCTAATTAAGACGGACTAACAGTCAACAACACCTGTTAGTTTTATTAACAATTATTATAAACAAATGCCTAATTTAGCCATTTTTATTCATTAAAGTACAGTTTTTTCACAAAAAAGTATTAGTAGATTCCTAGTGCGCAATTATTGGTTAATTTAAACCATCATCTAACAACATTTATTAGTTTTATGAATATTTAGTATAGACAAATGAACATTTTAGCCGTTTTTCAATATAAAATCACTGTTTTTTCACAAAAAGTATTACTAGTCGCGTTATGCATTACATTTGGTTAAATTTATCCAGTCTTTAACCATTTATTTAAATTTTATAAATATTAATTATGAACAAATATTATTTAATTAGATGGTTTCATGTAAACATTGCGTCATTTCTACTTTCGTTTTGTGGAAAAGTGACGTCTCCCTTGTGATATATGATTGGTTGGTTTATAACATTCAGCACTTTCTCTAAAGGGATCATAGTTATAGTGTTTATAATAAATGTTTATAAAAATTAAAGAAAATAAGTATTCATAAAAGTAATAAATGTTGTTGATTGCTGATTTAATTTAACTAAGAATCACGCTCGAGGAGTTTATAAATGCTGTTCATTTCTTACTTTTCCAAGTAAAAAATGCTCCTTTGTTAAATTTCTCAGCATTTCTCTCTTGCAATAATTTTACATGAAAGAATAATGTTTACACAATCAAAATTGTCGAAATTTTTCACCTTTTAAATAAAATTTGTACAGTGCGTCGAGAGTTAGACCCTTTGAAAAACATTTCCCGAAAATAATTCTTAAAAACTTCTATGTTTTAATGCCAACTTAAGAAGGATATAGGATATAGGTCCTAAATTTTCAATGGTTAATAACTATTAAAAAACTTAAACTGTTCCAAAATCGTTTGGCACCACTGTATAGTACCCCACGTACTACAAAATACAAAATAACTTCTGAGTATTTTAAACCATAAATAAAAAATCCTTGTGCTGGTTTTTAAAAAATCTTAATTTTTTACTTTTTTTTGTAGGGTTATTGACTGAACTGTTCATTCTCAGTACGTTGTGCGCGTAAATAGTCAAAATAAAAATTAAAGTGCACAAAATTCCCTATAAAATAAAAACAAAATTATTGTTTTATTTTGAATAGTTTAGGAGGTATGACTTCCTGAAGTGATTTTTTATTGATAAATTGTCCTAAAAGAGAATGATTTTAGTTTTTGTGAAATATCGCATGCCCTGTACATTTGAGATGAAAGTTGCACTCATATCAGTTCAAGCAGACTAAACTTTCCGGAGATCTCTTGAATTCTACATGAAAAAATGTGCTTATAAGAATGAAAGTACATAAATTTAGCAGCCAAACTACAAAATATTGAATGTCCTATCTTTAATATTTCGCGAAATATCGTCACGAAAACCGTGCCCGTTGACAAGAAATTGATAAAATTTCAGCTGAAAGATAGTTGAAGGATAGCAATGCAGGACTATATAAACAACATTATGTCGAAAATGGGTTTATTGCATACAGAATTCTTGAAAAATCAAATACATACATGTTGTGAAATAAATACTTGTTCAAATTCGTATGTTTTAATACAGTAATAAAAAACGTAATTTAAATCTCAGTTAAAATTTTAGTGTAGTAATAATTTTCCCCCCTTTACGATATTTTTTGAAATTATTATAGTTTATCGGAAAAAATGTCTTTTTTTATAGTCCTTTTGCCGGATAATCTATCTCAGTGCGATACCGCGACAAAAAATTTGTATTTTCACCAAACAGAATAGTTTGTTTGTATCTAACCTTTTTTTATTCTTATTTAGTGTTCCCATATCTCGAGAGCAAGTTTTTATTTTTGTGAAAAATTGAAAATCCTATTTTAAAAACTTGTGAAATAGTAACGTCAAAATTCTCGGACAATTTACTCGAAATCGGTTCACTTATGTACATCAAAACATTTATATCCTCATTCAGAAACCCTAAATCTCAGGAGTAAGTTTTCATTTTTTATTTATACTGAAGCTTACATATTTTATCGCAATCTGCAGTCTAGCCTGTTCCTATTTGTGGTCAGTCAGTTTTAAATTTCATAACTTTATATGTAAATATAAAGTAATTTCGAATTCAAAATATGAAAATTTCGCAATTTCAAATATTGGAATCATAGCAATCTTGTTCTGTATTATTTATTTTTTATTTTTTTTATTTTCAATGTAATATCTTCAAATTTTCCGATTGTTAATAAAAGATTTAAGCAAATAAATAACTTCAAATTGAAAAATATATGATGGAAATGTTCAAAAATGAATAAGGAAGTGAATTCAAAAGAAAGTGTTAAAAAATAAACGATTTAAAATAAAGAAATAAAAACCGTGTTTAAAATCAAAATAGATAAAAATTAAACTATCGGAAGTTGATACCTGAGCAATTGATAATTTCTTTAATTTTGAATGGTTAAAATTGTAGTTCTGAATTTTCGTGTTGAACGCTAAATTTTCCATTTTTCTCTTTCATAAGGTTGTTTTTTTTTTTTTTTTTTTTTTTTTTTGTAAAGCATAATTAACAATTTGAAAATTACTAATTTTTAAGGGTTTTAGTATAAAAAATCTGTCCAAAAACGCATCTCTGTATTTTTCCTTTATTAGACACAGAAATGTCCTTATCCTACTTATTATATAATTCAAAATCTAGGTTTGTTTCCAAGCCGCGAGAAATCACGAATTTTTACGGAGAGAATCGGTAGAAAGCCAGAAGATGATGATTATAAAAATAGTGTTCACCCTGATTCAATATTTTGTAGTTTTGCTGAAAAATGTATGCACATGCTTTTATTCTTTTAAGAACCTTGTTTCACGGGGAATACAACAGACACAAGTTATTCCCGAAAAACTTAATGTGCAATAAAACTGAATAAAAATAGTGATTTTCAGGACACAATAACTTTAGACTTATAAGTGCTACAGCATTGTTCTTTAAATCTCCGGCAAATTTAGTCTGCTTAAACTGACATAAGTGCAACTTTCATTTAAAACGAACAGGTCAAGACATATTTTATGGAAACTAAAATGAACTTCTTTTTCAGACCAATTTTTCGAGAAGAAAAAAACCATTTCGAGAGTCTTGTCTCCTAAAAAGTTCAAGATACAAGAATAATTTTGTTTTTATTTTATAGGGAATTTTGTGCAATATAATTCTGGTTCTATTTAGGCGCGCGATGTACTGAGCGGGCTTTTTGCACCTGTTCAGAAAAAATTTGTAATCCTTGTGAATGTTGCATGATATTTCATAATTAGGGACATTTTTTAGTTGCCATAATAAAGAGTTTATACCAATAAACATTAAATTTCTGATGATTTGGACGAAAATATCTTAATGCCCCCCCCCCCCCTTACCCCTTAATAAATAAAAATTAAGACTTCTTATAAAAGGGACCAACGATTTTTTTAGTTTATGGCTTAAAATACTCGAGAAACATCTTCAAAACATATTTTTTTTAAACTAGGATAGGGAAACACTTACAAGGGGTGGGTAGACTTGAGGATCGAAATTGAAATCGAGGTCGCGTGAACATAATTCAAAAGATTGTCGAATTTCATTCGACACGTGTTACGGCTTTTTTGTAAGTAGGACCCGGTTTTGAAAATATCAATTTTTGAAAATTTTGGAGTCGCAAGCAGAAATGCTACCACTAGCCTACCTCCGCAGGATGAGAGGCATGCCACTGGCGAATCAGTGACGGCAGCCGCAATTTTCAAAAATTCATATTTTCAAAAGCGAGCCCTACTTACAAAAAAGCAACAAAAAAGTGTCGAATGAAATTCGATCATTTTTCGAATTATGCTCACGCGACCTCAATTTCAGTTTCAACCCTCAGACCTTCCCCTCGTTAGTCATAGTTGATTCAAACTAGCCATGTTTGACATGGAACGTCCCAAGTGAGACAATTTTAATCAGGAACAAGCTTTTGAACAAAATTGACCTTGAGCGACATCTAAATATTTATTTGTTCAATTTCCGTTGAAACCCTGGAAGTTTCTAGGCACGCTGCAACACTACAAGATCAATAATTCTACGTAGCAGATCCTGCTAAAGAACCTTCGTGCCACCATCTTACCATCTCTCTTTGAATTCCCCGTTAGTATAAGTAGAGACCGTTGGTGGGCGCAACCCTTTTGTCCAAATGGCTTTCGGATGTGCTCTTCTCTGCATCCGATTGGCCGCCTTTCTATCAGCTGCCAGCCTAGAATGCATGCTGACGCCTTAGACTTCCGCCATCAACTTCAACGATGGATCAATCATCCCTGGACCCTGGATTCTGCACCATGATTATCTACTCCGAAGAACATCAGCTGAAATGAACTTCAAGAATCTTCTCTTCATCTTCAACCTCGTTGAGGAAACCTCTTCCCGAAAACTTTCCCTCGAAAGTTTTTGGAAACCATGTTCTTCACCTGGAGTTCTTCCGGAACTTCTGGTCTCCAACCAGACATTCTCGTGTTCAGCCGGATCTTCTGGTGTTCAACTGGATCTTCCTACTTTCAACTGGATCTTCTGGAGTTCTTCACTACCTGCTGAGGTTCTTCTGGATCTTCTGGAGTTCTTCCCGAACTTCTGGGTTTCGTCCGGACCTTCTGGAATTCCCCCTGACCTTCTGGATTTCTTCCTGACCTTCTGGAGGTACCGTTCAATGTCCGTACTTGCTACTCGAGCAACGGCGTCAGATTCTGATTCAATTCAATCTGGCAGGTTGGTGATTTCGTCTAATTACTTCATATCTTTTCCAGCTAATTTTATTTCTGCAGCTAGTCTGCTTTCTCGTATTCCAGCTCTTATTTTTTTAGATTCCAGGATGGAGGAAAGGTAATTTTCATCTATGTCAATATTCTTAATCAGTTTCTCCCATTTTTGTATGTATATATTAGTGACTCGATCCGAAGCTGATGGAGATTTGGAGATGGGTAAGAGATAAGTAAGATAAGGTTGAATTTGAATCTGCTTTTTCGAGGGGGAAAAGCAGCCAATTGTGGAATGTTTTTTTGTAAATTGAGTAGTGTAAAATATTACAAACTCGCTGAATTCTTTAATACTTTAAACGAAAATTTCTCATAATTTGTTTTTGTTCAGTTTTTGAAATATTAATTTGAGATCTTTGGGAAATTCTCTGAGGGTAAATGTGAAGTCGAGTGTCACCTGTTTTCAGTTTCCCGATCCCCGAAAAATGCAGATCAACCTGACGGGATTTTTGAATGGTAAAAATGCTCGATCTTTTATGGGAGAACTTTGGGATTTGCTGGTTTCTGCTCAAGAAAGCGTTACTGGAATCCCGGATGCTTTTTTACAGCAGAAGAAAGATCAGATAAAAAAGCGATTGGTAATTTTAACTTGATATTCATATTTATTGTTTATCTTGAAACACGCTCGTTATTTTATAGTTTGTTATACTTGATGGCGGCTATACAGAACTAGATAACCAACAAAATAGAAATTTTTCAGGAGAACGAAAAAAAAAACGTTTTATAAAATCGAAATCGTCATTTAATTATAAGACCACCACAATATAAGTCTACTTCCGAGATGGCTGACAATCTTAAAGCCACACTGAGCACAAATTGGAACAGGCGAGGCTGTTGATTTAGATAAAAAAATGTAATGTTCAGTATAAATTAAAAATAAAAACTTACTCCCGTAATATTGAGTTTCTGAATGAGGGAAGAACAAAAATTATTGCCACGCTAAAATGTTAACTGAAATTTAAATTGTATTTTTCTATTAATGTATTAAAAAATGAGAATTCGAAGAAATTTTTATCACAACGTGCATTTGATTTTCTAAGAATTTGTTATGCAATGTACGAATTTCCAAAAAATGTTGATTATCCAGTTCTGTACTGCCACCCTTCATTTGTTGTTTGGGGGATTTCATGCTGAATTGGTTGCTTTAGGGAACCATAATCGTAGCCTCCGGAGCCTACTACTTATCATATAATAAAAGTACTTCAGAATAAATTAATTAATTTAAAATTCATAAATATAATTTAAAAATTTTATTTTTAAAAATTCTGCCTTATTTATGCGTTCAAGAAATTTTAAATATTTTCTCAATTCAAAACACATCCAACTTAATATTTTCCATTTTTAATCTAGCAATTTAAATTTTGTTTTTATCGTCGAATTTTTTAATTTTAAATATATTGGGAAATTTGAACTTATCCAAAACTTAATGATATTAATTCGGAATTTTCTTATTTTGGTCGTTTTAAATTGGGAACTTATTATACTTTGGGCTATTCTACTCTATAATGTGCACAAATCTTTTAATTTCTGTCAGCTTTCAAAAATGTATATTGCTGATAGGAGATACCTATACAATTATTAAAATTATATTAGACTAATATATCACATAATTTTGATTATTCTTTCAGCATGGAATCTCTTTATCATAAATGAAAACAAAAAATTAATAATATCTATTTTGGTAATTTTCGTGAAAAAAGTTCTTACCAAAAATTATTTCAAGGTATAAATTCTCCCCATAACTACCTTATTTCTACTGTTTGACTTTTTTTTTTAATTAAAAAATAACGCAGTGTGTCTATTTTTATTTTATTTAATCTAATTGCGTGTCAGTAAGTTTTGTATTTAAAAAATGTGCCTGTAGTTTTCTTGAAGGTCTACAATTACTTTATTTTTTCGAAGTATAAATCTAGTTAAAAGATTAGTTTTTAAATAAAATTTCCGATTATAAACAAATTTATGCTACAAAAATTTCATTTCAAATGTTTATTTAGAGAGAAAGAAAAAAACGATTTATAGCAAATTTCAATTTAAAATAATTTATCAAGAATTAAAAACAAAAGAGCGTTTAGTTGGAAAAGTAAGAAATGAAGTTTGCTGAATATATAAAAAAGTGACATTTAACAATAGAATGACGATTCATAACCAATAGAAATTTACAAAAATGGATAATGTATGTTAATAAAAAAAAAAATCTCACAGCAAAAGAATAATTGTATAAGTAATGTACTAAAAGATGTCAAATACGGAAGATATTTTCTCAAATATTGAAGATGTAAAAAAAGAAAAGCTTTTTAATGCTAACGAGATTGTTTACAGTGAAGAAAATATCGATTCCAATGAAGAGAAAAATGCGAGTTTCACTCCAGAACAAAAAAATACAGATTTCAATCAGAAAAAACTTCTCTTAGAAAGAAATACAGTTTTCAAAGGGGAAGAGCCTTTTTTAAATACAGAACAAACGGCAATTTTCAATGACGAATCTTCCTTAAATATTGAACAAATCCCAATTTTTAAACAGGAAGAACAAGAGAAGCTTCAAGCGTCACTTGCAGAGAAAGAAAAGGATAAAGACCGAGAAAAGGACAAGGATGATTCTGAAATTAAGGTCAAAAAAGAAGAAAAGGACTCTAGTTCTTCGAAGGACCACAGGCGAGATAGAAGCCGAGATCGCGACAGAGACAGGTAATTAAAAAAAAAAAAAATCAATAAGTAACTCCCTTTCTTTCGAGAATTAAACTAAATTTTGTTTTTATTTTAATTCGCAGAAGCAAGAGAAGTAGGTCCAGGGATCGACACAGAGATCGAGACCGTTCAAGTCGAAAACGCAGGTCCAGTTCAAGATCTCCAGGAAAATCGGGAGGCAAAGACAATGGAAAAGACACATCGGACCTCAAGATTGAACGCGAAGAATCTCCTGCTACAGATGTTCGGGATAATCCGATCCCCCTATTACCCATGAAACCGAAACCGTGAGTAAAAATCTTTTCAAAATATCAAAATTCGCTCTGTTTCTATTTTGCCAGCTGTCAGATTCAAAAGCTTTGATTTTCAGATCTTTTAATTTTGGAACGTTCAAAATAAACGAAATTCGGATGCGTCTAAAGTCAAGATTTTAAGTTTTTCTACATATATTATACTTAAACTAATTCAATTTTATAGACGTTCAAAATTGAAAAATTTAAAGTTTTCAGGATTTAAAAATATAATGAATCTTTAGTGTAAAAATTTTTGAAATTTATAGTGAAATATTTATAACTCAGGCTTTCAAATATTTAAAAAAATCTCATTATACTTTAATCAATTTGTAATCTACATTTGAAAGGTGACAGTACAGAACTAGATTACGAACCTTTTTTCCATAATTGGGTTTATTGCATAAAAATGCTTAAAAATTAAATACATGTTGTGATAATAAGATTTGTTCGAATTTTCATTTTTATACAGTAATAAAAAATGTAATTTTATTTTTATTCAAAATATTAGCATAGTATTTTAGTTTAATAATAATTTTTTTCTTACTTTCACCATATTTTTTGAAGTTATCCTTTGTTGAAAAACATTCTGCTTTTTAGTCACACTAAATTTTGATTATCTCGGTGCAGGATAATTTGTTTATGTCAAACATTTATTTTTTTGTGAGAAATTGAAAATTTGATTTTCAATCGCTACTGAAAACAGATTTTCATAACTGGTGAAATTGTAACCTCAAAAATTCTTGGACGATTTACTCGGGATTGGTTCACTTTTTTATATCAAATTTTTTTATAATTCTCAGCCTTAGACTGTTTCAATTTTTGGTCAGTGTCACTTTGAGATTGTCAGCTAACTCATCTATTTCCTCGAAAATGGAAAGTTTTGAATCCAATTTTTTTGGGCTCAAATCAGCAATACGTCATCTCGGAAGTGGACTTCCGTCTTATCTTTGAATAGTGATTTCAATTTCACATAATGTTTTTTTGCTCTCCTAAAAAATTCCGTTTTTGGTTGTTATCTAAAGTTCTGTACTGCCACCCTTCATTTATACTCATATCAGTCTTAAATTCTCCAACCATTTAAATGTTCATCAACAGAGAAGCAGCAGTAGCGATTTCACGACTCCAAGCCAAACTAATGAGCATCGCCGACGGCAAAAAGAAATCCAACCGCTCTCCAACTCCCGAAGCCCAAGAAAAGCCCGTCCGGAAATCTCGCTCAAAATCTCCCTCGATCAGAGCCAAAAAATCGAAATCAAAATCCCCCATCTCGAAATCTCGCAAATCTCGCTCTCCAGTTTCCAAATCTAGAAAGTCTCGATCCAAGTCTCGCTCTCGACGATCCCGTTCCAAATCAAAAGGCCGGAAATCTCGCTCTAAATCCAAATCTCGAAGATCCAAATCTCGATCTGCAGATCGTTCAAAGTCTCGCCGATCAAAGTCCAAGTCCCCGAAATCAAAATCCACACGCTCGGATTCTCGTACTAGAAATAAAAAATCAAGATCCAAGAGTAGAGATAGAAGCAAAGCCAGGAAGTCAAGATCTGTTTCGAGCGACTCTAGATCTTCAAAATCACGATCAAAATCCAGGTCCAAGTCTGCAGAGAAGAGGAAGGAAAATGCGGATGGAGGGAGAAAAAGAGACGCGAGTAGCAGTTCTACCAGTGGCAGTGAAGATGAAAAGGGAAAGGATAAAAATGATTTCGAGATTAGGAAGAAAAAGGATGGAGTCCAGGCGAAGAGATCCTACCGCAAGACGAACAAGGACGATAGTGGAAGTGATAGTGATTCTAGCAGGGAACGAAAAACTGGAAATAAAAGGAGAAGCGTTTCTCCGAGAAAGGACAGGGATCGGGACAGGTCAAAGGACAGGGATCGATCAAGGGACAGGTCACGTGATAGGAATCGAAGGTAAGAATATTTGTTGTTGAAGTAAATTTCATAAAACTTATATTTGCATGCAGGAGAATTTTAATGATATTTTTTTCAGGAGGTCTTCGTTGGATAGAGAGAGGGATAGAGACAGGAGGAGGGACAGGGATCGCGTCGATAGATACAGTGGAAGTCGAGGCATGAGGCCTCCTTCAGTGAGAAGAGCTCCGAGTCGAAGAAGGTAAGTTCTGATATTTAGAGCTCGGACTCATGCCACTATACTGGCTGTATTCGACGCTTTTTTAAAGCTATGACACTGCTTTATATAAAATTAGATGATAGTAGATTCTTCCTTAAAGGTTAAGCTTCAATTTTGACTAAAGAAAAATCTTTCGTAAATCAGGGTGTCTACCCTACCTGGAAAACCTGGAATTGTCAGGGAATTTTTATATACCTGGAAAAACCTAGAAATGTCAGGGAACTTTTTTTAAAGTCAGGGAAATTTTTAAGAGGTTTCCTACCTTTTTAAAAATTACAGTATTGAATTGAATGAAAATGATTCTTCATTTGTAAAAGTATAGCTCTCTATTACTACATTGATCTATTTGGTTGAAAATTCGATCTTTTTGGTTGAATTCCATTATTTTTTATTAAAAATTATAATCTTTTCTGGTTGAAATATCAGCTACTTGGTTGAGAGTTACCCTTTTATTAAAAATTAATTTGTTGTTTTAAAGATTCATCATTTTAATTGAAAGTTCATCTCCTTGGTTGAAAAATGAGCTATTTTGTTGAAAATTCGTTTTTTCTTTGGCTGGAAATTAATTTTTTTACTGAAAATTTAACTATTCCTGTTGCAACTTTAACTATTTTGTTGAAAATTTGTTTGTTTTTTTCTTGTTCAAAATTATTTTTGTTATTGAAAATGTTACTATTCAATATTTAGTTGAAAAATTATATTTTTTACTATTTTTATTATTTTTTAGAAAATTTTCACTTTTTTAGTAGAAATTAATCTTATGGATTGAAAATTAATCTTGTTGTTTGTAATTTAATTTTAAACATTAATTTTTAAGTGAAATTTTAACTATTCAATTGTTGATTGACAATTTATCTTTTTTTTTAAATAAAACTACTTGGTTGAAAGTTAAATTGAATTTGTTTTTGTTTTTAAAATAATTTTTTTGTGTGGAAAATTAATTTCTTTTAAATTAAAATTTAACTAGGGGAGACCACCCTACAGTAAATAGGGAAAAAATCAACAGCATTTAACTGCATCAGTTTCCAAAATTAAAGAAAGATGATCATTGTTAAATAAAGCTTACATATTTAATTAAGTATTCTTATAGAAAAAAATATCACGAAATTAATCAATTAGCTGTATTAAATTTTTTTTATTAGACCTGGTCAATGGTACGATTTCGACACCTTTGTCCATCAATAGATAATCGTTTCTGGTATTGCTCCTGGGCAAGTTAGAATACTCAATTCTGGATAATTATAATTTATTATTAGTATACTTACAATTAAAATCAATTCATTGAGTAAATAATACTTGAAACTACGATAATTTTACAAAAAACGCAAAAGTTTAAATTATTGACATTTTTTTATCTCTGATATTTCGTAAGGTTGGTGAGATTGGTACAAGATGTTTAATCTTCATACAATTTAACCTGACTTGCGATGACAGAAAAGTGCAGTTTTTGTACGTACCTTAATCCAAAAAATTATACCTTTTCCGAAAGGCTCCTTGAAACACAATTAAAATTTATGAGCTTTTTAATAAATAATAATTTACATTATTTTCTTACTTTATCATTTGAAATAATTTGAATTTAAAAACTTCACAAATCAAAATAAACAAACAAACACAACCTTTAATTTAAAACAACTGCGAGACAGTCGCAGAGCTGCCAATTTTGACAGAGACATTTCTTGTAATTTTCCGATTATCTACTGTTGGTTATCTACTGTTGGAAAATGTAATATTCAATTAAATGTCCTTAAATATTTATAAATATTGAAGAAAAAACACTTTGTATTTATAAATATTGTTCATTAAACTTCAAGCTTTGATTCTAATGTATTAACATGTCATGAAAATGTTTCATTAAGTTAAAAAGTATGAATAAAGAATAGGTGAAATTTTTTTTTTCAGGTTAAAAGTAAATTTGTTGCTCTCACGCATTAATTAATTATGAAATTTCAATAAAAGTTCGTCAGAGGATATAGTATCCTTGCTGAAACGTTATACTAACAAAAGTAATGAACATTTGTTGTCAGTTTTCCAGTTAATTAAGATTATCTACTGTAAATCATTATCTACTGTAGGGAGGTTTCCCCTATGTCATTTTTGGTTGAAAACTGATCTTTTTTAGTTCAATATTCAGCTATTTGTTTAAAAATTGATCTTTTTTAGTTGACAATTCAACTTTTTAATTGTGAACTGATGTATTTTTCTGAAAAATCGCATTTTTGATAGAAAATTAATCTTTTTGGTTGAAAATTCAATTATTCCAGTTGAAGATTCGTCACTTTGTTTGAAAATGTAACAATGTTGTTGAAAATTAGTTTTGTTTTTGTTGCAAATTAGTTTTTTCATCTTTTTGGTTAAAAAATCAACTATTTCAGTTAAAGACTAAATCATTTCAGTTGAAAATTCATGTATTTTGTTGAAAAATCGTCTTTGTGGTAGAAAATTCATTTTCTTGGTTTAAAATTCAAGTATT
Organism: Andricus quercusramuli; assembly: GCA_932178445.1. Taxonomy (NCBI): domain Eukaryota; kingdom Metazoa; phylum Arthropoda; class Insecta; order Hymenoptera; family Cynipidae; genus Andricus; species Andricus quercusramuli. The sequence goes on from CAKNXH010001191.1 coordinate 28,179, forward strand.
CCAGCTAAGTATTCATCATTTTAGTTGAAAATTTATCTTTTTGCTTGAAAATAATACTACTTGGTTGAAAATTAAATTAAATTTGTTTTTTAAAAAGTCTGTTTTTTTCTGGAAAATTCATTTTTTTACTGAAAATTTAACTTTTTCATTTTTATTGAAAACTGATATTTTTTGTTCAAAATTCAGCTATTTGTTTGAAAATTGATCTTTTTCAGTTACCAAAATATGCACTGTATTTTAAGTATAAGTATATAAAATAAAAATTTATTTGATTTATTATTCAAATTCATGGACTTTAAAAGAAAAATTCAAGAAATTCGCAAAACTGTATACATATCCGAGTCGATTGTTTTAAAATATGCGAAATATTTGAATGGCTACATGCTATGAAAAATTATACCTGGAAAAAACTTGAGATACCTGGAAAAAACCTGGAATTGTCAGGGAATTTTTTTCCAGGATTTGAGTAGACGCCCTGTTATACAATTTGTTTATAACATAAACAAATAATATCGATTGACAATTCTTGGTCACTAAATATCACCACTTATGTAATTTGAAGACGATTAGAAAGAAAAACGATCACTTTCTATCCATAAATGGTCATACTATGCATTTGTTTATAAAATGTATTGATAACATAAACAAATAACATCAAATGACAATTCTTCGTCACTAAATATCACCACTTAGGTAATTTGAAGACGATTCGAAAGAAAAACTACATATTACTTTCTGTCCATAAATGACAAAACTATGCCTTTGTTTATAAAATTTGCTTATTAAATAAACAAATAATATCAAATGACTAATCTTAATTACTAACTATTACCAGTCATATAATTTAAAGTTACTAAGAAAGAAAAACAATTACTTTTTTCCAATAAACGCCTAAACTATGCATTTGTTTACATAATTGTGCGTGCTCGACCAGCGCTGGAGGTCGGAGCGCCGTCACAAAAAAATCAATAACTTTTGAATTACTGCAAAATACCAAATTTTTTTTTCACTAGAATTTTCGGAAGAGATTGTAGAATCTATTGGAACGTGGAAGAATTCTTTCACAGGCGTAGAAGTTTAATTAATTTTCAATTGTTTAAAACAAACGATTATTTAAACAATAGAAATTTTTTTTCACTACCGAACAATTTTTCAGCGTAAAGTATAGTTCGTAACAAAAATTTTCATGACTCAATGAATCTCGATGAACCGTTCGCGAGTAATTAGTTTTTGAAAAAAAGTGATCAAGAACTTTGATTGTTAATAACTTTTGAAAAAATAAATTGTTTTCAAATATATTTTAGGGAAGTTATTTTGATATAAAATCGAATTGAAAACTGTATACATTGATTAAAAATAGAACTATCGATTTAAAAGTGGCACACTTGAGATATTTTGACCCTATACTGACTGTATTCGACGCTCTTTTAAAGCTATGACACTGCTTTACATAAAATTAGATGATAGTAGATTCTTCCTTAAAGGTTAAGCTTCAATTTTTACGAAAGAAAAATCTTTCGTAAATGTTTTCGGCAGTGTCGAAGTAAAAAACGTTACTGTTACACCAACGGCACAGAAACTTTGGGAGAAACTTACGATCCAATAACAATTTTTCTATACACCCTACGTGATTTGGATTTATTTATCTAAATTCTAGAACAATTAAAAAGAAACGTGATTTAAGGTTTTTATGCTATAAAATATAAAAATGTAAAATGGACATTATTAGAATAACATTTCGTACATATCAGAGATGAATTTACAGCCTGTATTATCAGTTTATGCATAAAAGTTAATGTCGGATGTAGCTTTTGTCACAAGCAAACGAATCTCATAATCAATTAATCTTAACCCTAGCATCAAACCAGATTTGAAGGGTAGAAATGCAAAAGGAGTCAAGCGCCAAATTTTTGAAATCGGGTTTATTAGCTCAAAAAATCATATAAATTCTATTACACATGCCTGCAAAAGGATTTTTTTGGGTCACCATTTTTCAAAATGTGTGTTCTTGTGTTCACAGTCCGAGAAGCTTTTCTAACCACAAAGTAAAAAATCAAATTTCATTTTCCTCGACACTGGCTAATTATTTTTAATTACTATTGGGTCCCTTCCGTTCAGCACTGAATAACCTAAAACCCAATTCCTCATCTTTTGGAAATATGCAAAATTATTACTGCTATCGTCATTATTTTGAAGTTGAAATGTCATAGTTTTACACCATTTCGAAGTCATAATTGGATTTTCAAATTTCGCGAAATTGCATGATTTTTTTTAAACAAACTTTTTGGAAATCAATTCGTACATTCAATAGCTAGAATTTAAATTTTTAGTTTTTTCTTAAACTGCAAATTGACTCCACAATTAATGTTGAAAGATGTTAAAAGTCGACACAAACACAAAATCTAACCTCGAAACGTTACCTGTTTCATTCAATTTCTCGAAA